>JAJOZX010003009.1:432500-435000 GCA_023014485.1 Bathynomus jamesi | reverse complement strand
GTTGGACTCGACTGTAGACAAAACAATGACTTCTGTGTTACCTCAGTGTGTGAGAAGAGAAATCTAGAAAACCCTTATTTTATAGCAGTTAATATAACTATTGCCTGGCGGAGCATGCAGAAGAAGATGATAAGTCAAAGTCAGCTGATCAAAGGGTGTTCATCATCAACCAAGTTCTCGCGATGTACATAATACATTCTTCATTCAGTCAAGATTGTGTTGCCAGTGCGAGAGGTTCTCTCCATCCGAGTCTGACTGAGTCGTCGTACCTCGCGGTTGACTCCTTCTACATCAAAGAATCCCTTCGCGAGATACGCTTTTAAAATTCCTTCTTTTCAAAGAACGGAAGTGAAACGAATAGTTTGGCTTTTCTCACACGAAAATATCTCGCGAAGAAACGTTGATTTCAATTTTTTGTTTTTGTTTTTAAAAACAACTTCCTTCAAATATTCCTCATGAATTAATGAGAAATATTAATGAGGTGAAAACATTGTTGGCAGTTTCCTTCCAAAAAGGCGAGACCATCCATAGTCCGTGCTTGCCCCTCCCACTCGTGAGTGTAATATCAAATCTGTTACGTCATCACAGCAACGTCGCATCAAATTATTTATTTATCAACGACCAAATCGAAGGTAAGGTTTACTTTCTGAAGATAAAAAAAAAAAAAAAAAAAACTTTGTCCCTAATCTCCAAAATTTACAGACTGATTTCGATCTCAAATCCTAACAAAATTTTCCAAACTTCCTTTGACTATCCCGCTTACATATATATATATGCCTTTGCAACATTTTGGTAATGATAATAATAATAATTAATAATAATAATAATGATAATAATAATTAAAAATAATTAATAATAATAATTAATAATAATAATAATACGTTATTTATTTATTATTTCTATTTTGTACATTCGTTTTGGTAATTAAAGATTAAAAATTGTAGTTTACTATTATTAATATTACTATCATTATACTGTATTTGTAACAATGAAAACCTTTCGAGGATAAACCTAAGACCTATATCTGCGAATGGATGGATAGTTTATATTCATATCTCCAAAGGATAATTCCGTAGATTTAAATAAAAATAATCAAACACATAAATAGTAACTTTAAAATTTATTTCACTCAGAAACCAAAAGAGCAAAATTTATTACCGACTTTCAAAAAACAATTAAATTCACTTTCGTACGCCATTAAGATAAATTATTATCAGAGTACTAAAAAATTTTATTTAGTGTCTAATATATATATATATATATATATTATACCTCGTAACGTCGTGGCAATTCCGTGCGTTGGTCCCTCTTCGCACAAAATTCAAGCTGGTGGCCCCACCGCTAGGCGTGTCTTGGTGGAAGAGCGAGTTGTTCTCTCGCGATCTCCATAGCACATAGTCAGTCACACCCGGCTCATATATATATATATATATATTTATATATATATATATATATAGATAGATAGATAGATAGATAGATAGATAGATGGATAGATAGCACTAGCAGATAAATAAATAGATAGATACTTCTAAAATACTGTTATCAATTTGGGAGCTGAATTTAGGTTAAAATCATTTTACTTATTAATACATACAAAAATGCTACTCTTTATAACTTCTTCATGACCGAAACCTCGTTAATGACGGCTTTGTATAAAAGTATACAAACTTTCTATTCATTTTAACGCCAAAACAATAAATACGATCCTTAAAAGAAATCATTCAATTTGATTCTGCGTTCCTACAACGACCAAAGAAATATTTTTAGGAGGAGGAGTGCTCAAAAGATAAGGTTGGAAATGTGGTGCTCTTTTTTTAATTTTTTTCTTCATTTCAGTAATAATTTTGTCATTTTTTTTATTATAATGGAAAAATTATCTCTTTAACGAGCGATATTATAGAGTAATTTTTGTTAGCTTAAAAACACACACACACACACACACACACACACACACACACACACATATATAATATATATATATATATTTGGATTGAAGGGTTTGGTTCTGGGGTGAGCGTAATTCAGTGTGGAATAAGAAGAGGATGAAGAAGATATTGAAGAGTGAAGATTTATTGGCGGACGTTTCTGAAAAATTAATTTCTATCATCAGTGTTAAAAAGTTAAGAAAAATAGACGAACAAATATAATGTATTATTAGTTATTTTTCATACATTACGTCTGTTCGTCCTTTTTCTAACTTTTTAGCATTGATAATGGAAATTATTTTTCCCTAAACGTCTGCCAATAAAACTACAATATGTACTGTCTCTTTGTGTCCTTATTCCTCAATATATATATATATATATATATATATAATAAAACTCTCAAGGTATATAATTCACCCAGACCCAGCTATATATATACACATTGTTTACGCTTTCACTTCAGGAATACAGCTTTGTAGACCTGTGTATAAGTCATTTTTTATAGTGTTTAAATGAAGCACCTTTAATACACCATGAGATACACAAATTCAATAAATTATCCTTTAACAAATATA
>JAJOZX010003009.1:390000-427500 GCA_023014485.1 Bathynomus jamesi | reverse complement strand
CTTTCTATCTGTAACAAATTTAAAAAAAAAAAAAAACAGGTCTGGAAAATCGTTACAGCAGAGCGATCTTTTATAAATGCGAATTTAAAGGTGCATTGTAGTACGATTGTACAGTTTCGGAAAAATGTTCGCCTAGAAACATGTATAATAAAACATCCAAAGAAAAATAGAAAATGACTGATTAATAATTTTTACTACTTTTTCGAAATTTTCTATGCGAACTTTTTTCCGGACTATGTGGCTGTAAATGTAACAGTATTTTGTATATATTATATATATATATCAGTGGCGTGCATTCAGGTTAAGCTAGATAAGCGCCGCCTACCCTATTAAAAATCTTATTAAAGATATTAAAGACAGTACCGTATTTTTCAGAATAGTCTACAGTACATACCCACTAGCCAGTTATGAAGTTTATCATTAGCTACTATAATTACTATAATTATATAATATGTACATATAGTGCGTGTGCTCGCACGCAATACCGCTTACCCTGTAGACGTACCCACCGCATGCCACTAATATATATACACACATATATATACACACTATATATATATATATATATATCTATATATATATATATATTATATATATATATATATATTGTTACTAAAACTATGCATATATGAATTTAATTTTAATAAAATGTGTATATATACATTCGTACGCAAGTGGAGCCATGCCAAATTTCATTATCTGGATTAAAGACTATATATTAACTACTATAATACTGTATTATCTATATAAATATATATATTTACTGGTATATCTGTTATAATAGTTATGTCGATAACGACACGCCCATTCTAATATATACTAAATTCAATCTTTTATTACCGAATAGGTATGGTTGTGTATATATATATATATATATATATATATATATATAGAGAGAGAGAGAGAGAGAGAGAGAGAGAGAGAGAGAGAGAGAGCGATAATAATAATAATGATTGGGGGTTGTTTAACCTCCTTCGCAACATTTAAGGTCATATAACGGAGGGGACTTACAGCTTTACGTGGGATCCGAACCACGGGTCGCTACATAATCTGGACGCGGAAGACGGTCTCCTATCTAACTACGACCCAGACCCAATGTCGCTTAACTTCGCTGATCAACGGGAAGCGGTGTTACAACATTGACTACGACGTAGCCCGAGAGAGAGAGAGAGAGAGAGAGAGGCAACGGGCCTGACCTCCGTGAGAAATCACCACACGGAATTCTTGTAAGGTATATATATATATACTGTCCATATACATCTTGAAAAACCAGAAATGTTTATATGTTTTACATTTTTTTTTCCTGAGAACTGCACCAGTTTCCAAATTTTGGCTCCATCCCCGACCCAATTATGTTCATCATCTAAATTTTAGGTTTTAAAAACAATGTCCTCAAAAAATAATTTCAAACTGATTAACCTTTTTCCAATTATCTGTTCGCGTTTTCCACTGCCAATTAGCCCGCGAATATTTTTTCGGGTCCCCAAACTCATTCCCAATTTTTTAGGTTTAGGCTGATTTTTACGACTTTCGTAGGCCTAGGCAAACTTAAAGAAATCCTTGGTTGGTGGGAGTGAATGACCCCCTTGTAGGGAAGTTAGAGGCTTTGGAATTGGCTTACGCTTTCATGAACCTACAATGGGCGAGAAAAAAAAAAGCAATTTACCCTTTTAAATACAAAATTTGGTCTGGATGTGAAAATAACACCATCTGGAATTTTAACCTTTCTTCCTTGCATTTTCAACTTATTTTCCATAAAAGGAAAATTATAAACCTTTATACATATATATATATATATATATATATATATTATATATATATATATACAGTATTAACAGTTATAGAATACAAAACATAAACACACACACACACACATATATATATATATATATATATATATATGAGCACCCGTTAACTCATTTGTTATGGTGAAAAACTTCGAGCGGTCTGGCTCTGGTTCGTTCCCGGCCGCTGGCATCGGGTGGAACTGAGTTGGTCGCCTACTTTGTTTCTGCTATTGCTCAGGTAACCCTTAGGGCACACTCACTCCCATGTTCTGAGGAAATGAACTTTTCTTGGATATATACTGTGTGTGTATATATATATATATATATATATATATATATAATAATAAAAAAGCTGAAAACTAATCGAAGAATTGCATTCGATCTTCCACAGGTAATCAATCCTTCGCTAATCATTGAATCCTGCGCAAAGAAAAAGTAATTCGACTCTCATCACGCAGGAGTGGGAACCCGCATGTCAAAACCGCGCGGGTTCATATGACACCCACTTCTACCCATCCATTCTTGCACAACCCCACCCCGCTATTCTTTCGCCTTCTATATGCGTCACATACACACACACACACTCATATATATATATATATATATATATATATCACATTTAAACTGCAAACACGCAGTATAATTAACGTAAAGAACGACGCTTGTATAGGAGAATATACCGCGCAAGATGAGAGCGAGAGAACGAAACAAATGAAAAAATGAGGTAACCACCCGGGAATCGAACCCGGGATCTTCCGATTGCCGGTCAGATATGATAACCATTACACTACGGGCCTCACTCAATCAAATGCCGTAATTCCTCTACATACGCGCAGAAACCAATGCCCCAAGGGGGCACCTCCCGCATGCCGTACATTATATACATTTAAACTGCAAACACGCAGTATAATTAACGTAAAGAACGACGCTTGTATAGGAGAATAACCGCGCAAGATGAGAGCGAGAGAACGAAACAAATGAAAAAAAAATATATATATATATAATATATATATATATATATATATCAGGAGGTCCTATAAATTTTATGTTGATATGTTCCTGAAACTTAACGTGAAATAACTTATAGCGATACCGTTTTTCCACTTTCATACAAATATAGAACAAGTACCAGAAATTATAATATTAAAAGTAGAAATACATCTTTAAATAATAAAATAAATATAAATAAGTAAAATACATATTTAAATATATAAAAAACTGAATATAATTAAGATAACAGTCACTGGAGATGAGTGAGTTCAGGTGATTGCGACGTATGAAAATGAAAAGGTTTATTGGCAAACTATAGTCCATAATTTAGGGAATGATTCCGATTAATCACTTAATCATTGTTTCGAATTTAATCATTAATTAATCAAAAAATATTTTTAGAAAATGATGGGAAATGATTAATTTTCCTCATTATTTCAATAGCATTTTACTTTAAATTTTGTAATGTATCATTTGAATTTGGCACCTTGTTTGTGTGTATAAACTGTCTAATCCGCCCATGCCTGATTTCTTGAACTAAAGCAAACTAAATGTTTGAGCAAAATGTTTTCTTCGGTCTTATCTCACGCAACAGAAACAATAAAGCTCTTTCTTACTCTTTTCAGAAGTATTTATTTTTTAATAATTTTTAATCAGTTAATCATTGATTAATTAGAAAATTTCATCATTCATCACTTTTTCCTAAAAATGATTAATTAACCATGCCCTAGTCCATATGACAAATATTATTAATACAATAACAGTTCACATACTAAGGATAGAAATATATACAATTGATTAGAAATAATACAGTAATGTCGAAGTTAAGTGGAGCTACAGACAGACGTTTTCGTACCAAGAATTTCATAGCTTAGACTTTAGAGGACAAACGGCAGGACTCATGGATAGCTTGGATAATCGGGTTAATTCTTTGCATTTGACTGTATTGAGCACGTCTTGTTACCTCCGGGAAGCTCGGAACATTGCGGGTAGCAAGCATTTGCGAAGCTGAGCATCTCGGGGGAAATTTATGTAAGTCTAAAAGACCTGTTGTACAGCAAATTTAGGGTTCTGCCAGAACCTTTTTTATAATTCACCCAGAGTTACTGTCTCTATATATTACTGCAAAAAGTACGAAAGAGAGTGTCTTTAGCTTCACTTGTACAGAACCGGAAGTTCCTTATAGTCATTCGCTTTAGCACAAAAGCTTCGTAAAGGTATATAGAAATATGTTCCCTAATTATTCAACGACGTATACGCGAAACGACGTGTAGCGAGGCAATGCATAGCGGGGATTTACTATATATATATCTGTGTGTGTGTGTGTGTGTGTGTGTACACGCGCTTCAGTGGTCTAGTGGTGAGCTACACTAGCTACGAATCCATCAGCCTGGATTTCGATTTTTGGCGACGGCAGGCGGCGCGTAATTCACCCAGTTGTTCATCCTTCCAGACAATAAAATTGGTTGGTAGATAAATGGATACCCAAAGTAGCCTAGTGGTTAATACAATGGGTTGCTGATCGGGAGGTTATGAGATCGAGCCCGGCAAGGACTTCGTAATTTTTAACCACCCTTGATGGGTTGTGGTTTAGATTTCACGTTAAGCTGTAGTGGAGAAACAAGCTTGACCTTCCTCAAAATAAACAATTCGGGCGAAGGCAAAACCAAGGTTACCAAGGTGTATATATATATATATATATATATATATTATATATATATATATATATATTATATTTTGTCGTATATATTTTACTTTTTGCTTGCAAACGATATGTACTGTCATTACAGTCATGCAAGCACGCATGCATGACTATAGTAATATAAGTCACAGTATCGTATTATTCTGAGAATATTTTCCAACTTTTGATAGTATACACGAAAGTTCAAATTATGCCACTCCTTTTATTATGTAAAGTGTCGGCAAAAAGTTCACCTACGATCATAAAATTTCTCAAAAGCATAAAAAGTAACAATTGGTAATACCGTGTTTCTCTTTGGATATTTTATTTATTTTTTGGAGACAGAAATAAAATTTCAGAAACAATCCTGATTAGTAATTTCTTATGTTTTTTATAGAAATTTATATTTCTAGACGAATTTTTTTCCGACACACCCTCTAGGAAGAAATGTACTGTGTTCTTGTTCACATTTAGCACAGAACTACGCCTCTTGTAGAGAATGTTAATTAGAGCTGTCACTGTATTATGATCTATTATACAATGGAAATGTTATTAATTAAGTTGTTTTATATACAGGGTGACGATGAATCGGTACAGAATTTAAATTCTGTACAGATTCATCGATTTGTTGTACCTGGGATTCCATACATTAAAACCAAGCTCACCCTCTCGTCTATTGTTAATTTCGCAGCCATCCCGTACCTAAAAGAAAAAAATAATATATTATAATCAACACTGAAAATTCCTATAATGCGCAACTTTTCACCACCCTATATATATATATATATATATATATTATATATATATACACACCTTTCAACCTTTCAAATGTTCGGTGCGATGATTCCTCATTTCACGAAGGTCAAGCTTGTCGCCCCTCCTCTCCTCTCCTATATAAAACGTTAGACAGGAGACAGGGGGTGCTGGAATTCCCGTTTCTCATATCACTGTTCTCCTTAGCTGATCTTTTTCCGTGTCCCATACTTCTTTCCCATTTCTCACTATACATACGTGCATCTTACACACCACACAATCTTTTCAAATTAAAAAAAAAGTTAAAAATGGCATTGATTTCAAAACCCTCAGAGTACCCTCGGGGGGAGGGGTACCTTAAATGTTCCCACTTTTGGCTTCCATGCTGCCGATACTAGGCAGTACTACTCTGATTTTCCATGGAATGATTACTGTTTCTGTGGCAGGGGCCCCTCCAGGTGCGCTGAACGCATCACGGAGGTGATTCTCGGGCATGGAGGTGGACATTCCCTGTTCTATTCCTACTACGAATATTAAAAAACTTTGGTTTAACTTTGCTCTAAAGCTATCCGCAACAAAGAGGAGGCTTCAGAAGGACCGTCGCTATCCAACTCCTGACTCTTACTCAGCTTATATTTCTGCCAGGAATCGTGCAAAATCTGTTCTTCGACTCGACAAAAATTCTTTCATCAGACAAAAATGTGAAAACTTATCCAATTCTCACTCTTCTCGCTCTTTCTGGCATCTAGCCAAGAACTCCAACATCTTTATTTCTTCTTCTTTCCCTCCTCTTTTCCATTCCGACGGCTCATTGCCGTCTCTTCTCCTGATAAAGCTAACTCTTCGCTCAAGCTTTCGCCTCCAACTAAACCCTGGACGATTCTGGTGTTCCTCCATCTCCTCCTCCTTCCCACTTAATTATGTTGGAAATTAGAATCTCTTCCAAACATGTTTCTTCTGCCCTGTCTAGGCTCAACTCTAGGAAGGCGTACAGTCCTGATGGTGTCTCTTCTGTTGTTCTCAAGAACTGTGCTTCTGTGCTGACACCCTACACAGGCAAACTCTTTCGTCTTTGTCTTTCATCTGGTACTTTTCCTTCCTGTTGGAAGTTCGCTTTCACTCAACCCGATCTCAACCTTCCAACTATCGTCCAATTGCGTTGATTTCTTGCCTTTCTAAACTTTTTGAATCTATCTTTAATAGGAAGATTCTTAAACACCTTTCTTCTCACAATTTTTTTTCCGATCGTCAGTATGGATTCCGCAAGGGACACTCTGCTGGCGATCTTCTTGCATATCTCTCTGACTCTTGGTCATTCCTACTTTCGGAATTTGGGTGAAACCTTTGCTATTGGGCTAGACATATCAAAAGCTTTTGATAGAGTCTGGCACAAATCCTTAAATTCCAAACTGCCCTCTTTCGGTTTCTATCCTTTTATCTGTGCCTTCATTTCTGATTTCTTTTCTTACTGATCTGTTGCTGCGGTTATAGATGGCCATGTTCTTCTAAAACTATTAATAGTAGCATTCCTCAGCTCCTAAAGCTATTAATATTAGTGTTCCTCAGGGTTCTGTCCTGTCACCCACTCATTTCCTTTTATTTATCAATGATCTATTAAGTCGCTCTTCCTGTCCTAGCCACTCCTACGTCGATGATCCCACTCTTCATTTCTCCACCCGCTTCACAAAGCGTCCCTCTTAACAGTCACTCCATGATTCGCGTAGGACGGCTACAGTGCACCTGACCTCTGATCTTTCTACTAGCTTTGATTGGGGCAGAGAAAGCCTTGTGGCTTTCAATGCCTCAAAAACTCAGTTCCTTCATTTGTCACAATCTTCCACACGACTATCTCCTTATCTTCAACAATACACAACTTACTCCTTCCTCTTCTCTTAACATTCTTGGTGTTTCCTTTTCTCGTGACCTTTCTTGGAAATATCACGTATACTTTCTTTCTAAAACAGCTTCTAAGAGGTTAGGTGTGCTGTACCGTTTTTTCACCCCCACTCAGTTGTTGTCTCTGTACAGGAGTTTTGTCCGTCCCTGTATGGAGTACGCTTCCCACGTGTGGGGTGGCTCAACCCACACACCTCTACTTGGCCAGATGGAATCAAAGGATTTTCGTCTTATCGGTTCCCCGCCTCTTACGGAATGTTTTCAATCCGTTTCTCTTTGTCGCATTGTTGCCTCACTCTCTCTTTACTATCACTATTATAACGGACACTGCTCTTCTGAACTCTCTAACTGCGTGCCTCCTCCTTTAAGGAGAGCACACAGCACCAGAATTTCGACACATTCTCCCTCTTTTTCTGTCCATCTCTCTAATGCAAGGGTTAATTGGTATTTTCAATCTTTCATATACTCAACCGGTCAATTTTGGAACAATCTTCCTCAATCCATCTTTCTCCCTGTCTATGACCTCCAATCTTTCAAACGCAGTGTCCAAACATCTCACAAACCTTGGACCTTGATTTTGACTCTCTTCTTCCTCTATCGATGGGAGGGGGGCGTTTTTGCGGGTGTTCGCCTTTCGCCCCTCCTTCCTCCATAATATATATATATATATATATATATATATGTGTGTGTGTGTGTGTGTGTGTGTGTGTTACTTAGAAAACTATCTCGTATATGATTTATACTTCCTACTATACTTAACTGAATGATTTATATTGACATATTGTAATGAAATAAGTCAGCATATATATGAATTATTATAAGTTGTCTATATCAGCAATATCTAATTATTATATATATATATATATATATTATATATATATATATATATATATATATATACAGTATATATATATATATATATATATATATATATATATATATATATATATATATATATATATATATATTATAAATAAAATAACGGCTAACATGCTGTAATAAATTATTTATTTAATTCTTCCCTGATACTGAAGGTATAAAAAAAGCTTATTAAGAATTTGGTATTGAAAGAAAAAAATGGTTTTATCATAACACAATCTGAAGGTTCACGTGTTTAGAACAAGTCCATTATCGACTGTTCTTTAGAGTTTATATAAGCAATTTGGACGCTAAAGACCTTTTTCTCTGATGGATGACATATATATATATATATATATATATATATATATATATATATATATATAAAGGGTTAAGAAATAAAATGGACTTTTCTCTTCAACTGTATATTAAAAGATCCCTCAAACCACCTTAAAAGAGAAGAGGTTCAGTCTAAAGTATGAAAATAACTGCCTCTTTGTGGACGTTAAGAAAAAAAAAAGAAGCTCTCAAAGCATTCAATATAAAGCCATCGTGATTATCTTCCTAATAGGATCAAATATAATATGATGGTATATGGGCATCCGAGAGATTATTTAAGACGAATGTCCCAATACCCGTATGTATACTTATACCATTAATAGGTTCTACTACAAAGGGGTAAACGAATTTAATATCAATTGTTTATTTATTATAGATAATGAATTTTTTTTTGGGGGGGGGGTTGTTGAGGTTTGAAAATGGACAATTTCTCAATTAATGACTGCTTCTATTGAATTTTCGTGAATAGTCTTTTTTTATTTTGTTATGATGCGTATAACGAAACGTACGTACAAAGACAAACGGGATCACCTGAAGATCAGGGCCCCCAGCCTTCTCTAGTTAGCCTTATAAGGCTAACTAACGAAACTATCACGACTTAACCTAACCAATCGTTAGGTCAACTGTACGCCCTTGACGATTGGTTAGGTTAGGTTGTGATATTTTCGTTGTTAGCCTTATAAAGGTAACTAAAGAAAGCTGGGAGCCCTGATCTTCAGATGATCCGACAAACGTTATAGAGAAGCTTAAATGTCTTCTCTTATTAGTTTCCTTATATAGATTTTTAATTTTATTCGCATATAGTACAACTCTTGTTTATATACTTTGCTATATTAGCTTCATTTTATATAATTAATTAAGATATGTCAATATTAATGTAGTCTTTATATAAAAAATGATCATCCTCGTATACAAAATACCGCTTGAATCAAAGGCGACAAAAAAGGTTAATTATATATGCAGTTATGATTTACAGTAAATTATTATTTATTATTGTAAATTATTATCTTTCGTTTACAGTTTTCTTTGGCCTTTAATAACCTGTACAATATTCCTTTATATAAGAGGACGGAACACTTTAATTAGATTATTTCGATTTGAAATTTTTTTTTAAAGACTTCACCCCCCAAAAAATTGTACATTTCGGATCTTTTCCGTTTGACACACATGGTTCGATTTTATTTTAAATTTCTTCACAGACGTAGTTTTGCATGCCGATTACGAAAATCAGAACCATGTTTTGGAGAAATTAATAATAAAAAAGTTACAACTAGCCTAAGACCCGCCCTTCGTGCGGGTCGCGGGTAGCAAAAATTAACCAAACTATCACGACTTAACCTAACCAATCGTCAAGGGCGTACAATTAACCTAAAAAAATAAATAAAAAACAATACATTTTTATTTATTTATTTATTTTTATATATTAAGAGAAGAGGATTCTTTATACTCTACGGCATTGACGATTGGTTAGGTTAAGTCGTGCTAGTTTGGTTAAATAAAAATAATTTTTTTTATTTTATTTATTTTTTTAGGGTAATTGTACGCCCTTGACGATTGGTTAGGTTAAGTCGTGATATTTTGGTTAAAGCTAACGAAAATATCACGACTTAACCTAAACGTTCCTGAGCGTGACCGACAAACGTTCCTCAGCGTGACCGACTGACAAACTGAGCGTGACGGACTGACTGACAGACATTCCTGGGTGTTTATAGTATACACGAAAACTGCGACCAGTTCCAAAAAATGCTACAGTGCATCGCAACATTTAATCGAAAATATTAATTTGTGTTGATTTTTGTCACTAATATTAATAAAATACTTTAAAGGGTTGTAACTTTTTTATTATTAATTTTTCCATAAAATGGTTCTGATTTTCGTAATCGGCATGCAAAACTACGTCTGTGTAGAAATTTAAAATAAAATCGAACCATGTGTGTCAAACGGAAAAGATCCTATATTTGATTTAAACAAAGAGTTTGTTTGGACTTTGGACTAACAAAATTACGAAGCAGAGTTTTTGTTAAAAATTAACTAAATAAATGATGTACTCTTCAGAATGAGTTTGGTTTAGATTAAATAAGTATAAGATTATATTTACCTCAATTAATTAGTTTCAAATTTTCTACATGAAGTTAAACCCAAGTAAAAAACCTGGATCACCTGAAGATCAAGGCCCCAGCCTTCTTTAGTTAGCTTTATAAGGCTAACTAACGAAAATATCACGACCTAACCTAACCAATCGTAAAGGGCGTACAGTTAACCTAACGATTGGTTAGGTTAGGTCGTGATAGTTTGGTTAGTTAGCCTTATAACTCGAGAAGGCTGGGAGCCCTGATTTTCAGGTGATCTAAAAACCCAAGTAAAAATAATCTTGTATGTGTTTAATTTAAACCAAATTTATTATGAAGTAACGTCATTTATTTCGTTCAAATGTAACAAAAGTGAACCCCCATAATTTTGTTAGTCTAAATCCAAGCAATTTTTATGTTTAAATTAAATATAGGTGGTTTTCAGTGTGAAAAATCCCTTATAATAACCATAATTCCTTGTTTATTTTTGCGGTTTTTCTCTTTATTGATGCAAAATCCTTTCTGTATACCAAAGTTCTTCACAAAACTAGATCATACCCAAAGCCTAAAAACGTGATGTGCACAATATGATAGTTCTAAAAACATGGGAAAAACATCTTTCTACCCAGACATATAATAATAAACAAGCCATTATGAAAAGAAGTATGGTTCAAATATTATTATATAGGTTTATACAAGTAAGTATGGTTATATATATATATATATATAATATGTGTGTGTGTGTGTGTGTGCGTGTGTCTACAGGAAGTGCTTTCCTCTACACATGAAACTAAATTCTTTCCCAAAGTTTTAGTTAGGACTTATCAGCAAACCGCCAAATTCTTTTAGTGGCACCTTATTTATTACATCAGAATGACCTTTGTTCAGACCTTCATAGTATAGGCCTATACGTATAACAAGTTTAAATCCAGTATGAGCAACTTTTCTGTTCATGATGACCTTTTGCCCTCTGTTTGCCAGGCCTATTGGCGACACTCGCCCGTTTCTTAACCCTTATTAGGGTAGTGATAACCCTAAAGAACGAGACGCACTATACCCGAGATTACCCTCCCTGTAGGAGACCATCTTCATTGCAGGTTGTCCGGAATGTGGAAAGATTCAGAACAAATGATGTAAAAGAGATTGGCCTGATTTATTTTTACTTTTTTCTTCACAATGGATGTCTGACGAACAATGAAGCTTATGTTAATGCCCAAGTTGGCGATTGCTTAACGTTGGTTAACATTCTCACCTCATCATTATAAGCGTCAAGACGTTTCAGTTCGAATTATCCGTGAATATATTCAGGCTTTTCTTCGGTTTCTACCACATTGCAGTTTATCTTAGCTCTGAACAGTAATTCCTAACAGTAGCACACACACACACACACACACACACACACACACACACTCACACACACAGTATATATATATATATATATATATATATATATATATATATATATATATTACTTTAGTCTTCTTCTCGAACGGTAGTTCACGATCGACCTGCGGTTGACCCCTCTCCAGCATCCCAATTCATTTGGTGGATTTGATGGAGGAGAGAGTTATTTTCTACTCTCATCCTGTCCAAGAACTTTACACAAGAACCTGTCCAGTTGGTTCTTGAATGTAATTGGATTGGTGTCCTTGAAGTTCCTCAATTCTTTCGGCGGCAGGTTAAAGAGTTTTCGGCCCCTTACCCTGAGAGTATTTACCATTTTCCTCTTCATGGCCCCTGTCCCACCTCAGCCGGGACAATACAATCCCAGTTTGTTTTTATTTCATTTCTTAAGTTTGGGACATATTCGTCAAGTATTTTTCATATGTATATGTATATATGTATCGCTCACATCTTTCCAAGTCGTGACCAGTAGCCTTGATCTTTCATTTCCTTTATATTTTTGGCGTAAAAGCTTTTGTATGGCTTTAATGTTCGCAATGTCTCGTTCTCTGTATGGGTTCGTGAGTACTGAGCAGTACTCAGTTATTTGTCGGACTAAACTCGGACTAAACTCCTCCAAGTAATTCTCCATTATTATTCATCCGATGACATTATTATTACTCCAAGATCCATGGCTTGTTTAGTTTGGGGGTTATCCCTTTGTCTTGTAGTATTTCGTACTGTTTATCCTATGGCCCTTTGTTGTTACCATATCTTATGAGTTGTAATTTTTCTTCGTTGAACTTTGTATTGTTCTCTTCCGCTCACTTGAATACTGTTTCAATGTCACTTTGTAATTTTTCTTTCACCTTTATTTGATAGTTCCTTGGATATCTTTGCGTGGTCCGTGAAGCACGATACGACACTCTCTTTAATATATTTATCTATGTTTGCGATCATTATTATAAACAGCAAGGGAACTAACACTGTACTTTGGGGGACAGAGCTGGTGAATTCTGAGTCTTCAGATTTACTTTTTAACTCCATTTACAAATAATCTTTGTGTGTTTTGGGTCAGGAAATTAAATATCCATCGTCCAAGCTTTCCAGTAATTCTTGTTTTTTTTTAATTTTGCTTGTCATAGTTCCATGATCACATTTATCAAAAGGCTTTAGTAAAATCAGTATATATATTACACCTATGTTTCGTCCTCGACACAATGTTTCCAGTATTTTCTCCTGGTGGTCTAATAATTGTGATAGGCATGATCTTCCAGACCCGAAACAATATGGGTTCGGATTGAATAATTATTTTTTGTAGATGGTAAGCAATTTAGTCTCTAATTACAAGTTCAAAGCACTTTATAAGGTGAAAGGTTAGTACTCTACTGGTTGATAATTCTTAGGCATTGTTCTGTCACGTGTTCTTTCATGAGAAGAGTGGAATTTGTCCCGTGTCTAGTAATTTTCTCCAGAGTGAGTATTGTGGCTTGGCTATACCCTCTTTGCATTTATTCAGAAACATGACACTCCATATGTTTGGCCATGGTGCTGAACTTTCTCGAGTTTATGAAAGGTCCTTAATTATGTTTGCTTCCAAGAAATCAAAATCCATTACTATAGATCCGTTTTCATACTTTTTCTTCACTGATTTGTATGTTTTATGTCGAAGAATTCTTCCGGAGGTACGGTCAATGGCATATATATATATATATATATATATATTATATTATATATATATATATATGATACACACACACACCGTGCACGGAACAAGGAAATCTTCTAGGAAAATTAAATCCACTATAGTCCGAATAAGTAATGGTAAATGACAAATACTATAGTATTTGTCATTTACCATTACTTATTCGGACTATAGTGGATTTAATTTTCCTAGAAGAGTTCCTTGTTCCATGCACGGTCTGTGTGTATTATAAAAAACCTCAGGGAACCATTCTGAGTTCATTCCCATATATATATATATATATATATTATATATATATATATATATATATATATATATATGAGAGAGAGAGAGAGAGAGAGAGAGAGAGAGAGAGAGAGCATATAGCCATCATGTGATTATGTGATTCCCAGCCCACTATTCATAGGTATTAGTATTGATTTTCAGCATTTAATAAATAATCCTGAAGGACATCTCACAAGAAAAGGAAAGTTTGAGCTTACGGACTTATATATATATATATATATATATATATATATATATATGAAAATTATTTCACGAAAGTAGCACATGAATAATACTTATGATGAAAATAACTACCGGTATGAAAGAAAATTAAAACATGAAATAGTGCTCAAGCGTTTTCATGTAATGGCATCCTCAGGAACACTGAAATTAATAACAAGAGCGAGACAGTATATAAAGTTCATAACAAAAAACAAAAATTATACGATTAGTGCGGAGAATATTGGAGGAGGAGCATACAATCCACGTGGAAAAACTACCAGAGTTTTAGCGCCTTGCCCTTCTTATCTAAATCTTTTCTGAAAGTATTCAAAATAACAGGATCGAGAGCGAAAAAGAGTCCCTGGCTGAAGTTGAAATTGTTTGTACGTTGAATGATGGCAGACTCAACAATGTTTTTACTAACAATTTTGCTTGAGTGAAACAAAATTGAAAAATTATTCCAGTTAATACAATGGGACAACTCTGACAAATAGACAAAAAGGACGCTCGACGACTGTCCCGTTCTGACGGAATATTGATGTTGTTTTACACGTATGTGTTCAACTCTTTTCCCGTCTGTCCAATGTAAAAGGAGTCACATTGTTTGCAACCAATTTTATAGATAATGCCTGAATTACTGGTACGACTATTTATTATGACATTTTTCACAATATTGTCACATGAAAATATTACATTAATGTTCAAAAGTTTAAGTATTTTAGCAATGCCTAAAATGCTTTGGGGAAAAAAGGAGTACTAAAATATTCTTCGACAAAGTGCGAGGGTTATTATTCACACGATAGAAGGTTCGTTTTGCCTTGTTAAGGCAAGATTTAATAAAAAAAGCAGGTGGGTAGCACAAATCGTTTCCAATGTTGTTGATTTTTTTTAACTCGGCATCCATGTATTCCGGGCTAGCCATCCTAAGAGCACGGAGAAACATAGAAGAGATTGTCTTTCTTGATGAAGGTGTCATGTCCGGAGTGAAAATATACATGTGACAATTTGTTTTTTTTTTCCGATAGATACTAAACTTAAAACCTGGGTTTTACCATGTACACGCACATCCAAAACCGGGATTGAATTGTTTTGGTCCACTTCCAAAAGTAAACTTAATGGAGGGGACTTGATTATTTAACTAAACGAGGAAGTCATCCAATTCACACCTCATGTTCCAGATACACAAAATAACGTCAACGTACCGCAACCATGGGATGCCAAACCCCAGGATTCTTGGTATGTAAGCTACCTCAAAAAACTCCATATAAATATTCGAGAGGAGGGTCGACAAAGGATGACTCATGGCCATCCCAAAAAACCGTTGATAATATTGCCCATTAAACGTGAATTTGCGATCTTTGATGCAAAGTTTAATGAGTTTCAAAACAATGTGTGCACTGTGCAGGTAGTGGCAGGTCATATTTAAGTAATTCTCGTGAGAAAAAGTCAAGCATTTCGTCACTTGGCACTTTTGTGAACAATGAACAAACGTCGAAACTGATCAATCTGTCGTTGGTTTCAATGCGAATATTATTCAGTTTTTCAGTAAGATTCATAGAAATTTTTTCATGTAAATCAGAGATAGTTCTGAGAATGGGGAACGAAATTCTGACAAGCCATTCGAAGCGTTTGTAAGTAATAGGATCCACAGAGCTAATAATATGGCGCATAAGGCTGCCAAGTTTGTGGGTTTTATAAGACCGTAAAGGTAGGGAAGAGAAGGCAACGTGGATGTGAAAATCGGAATTAAGTCTTTATGATTTTTTAGGATAAGTTTCAGGCTACTATTGAATGATATGAGGATGTCATCTTGCGGGTTGTTCTTAAACTTTCTTGTATACGGCGGGGTCCTGGAGAAAATCGTTAATTTTTCTAATGTATTCAGCTTTGTCCATAACAACTATGGCGTTAGACTTCTCTGCTTTAGTAATAATCACCATTTTTTTTTATAATGTAAGAAGCTATTGCAAAACTGTTTCGAAAAGTTTTCTTCGCAACTGCTATTCACAACACAATAGACAAGGCTTTTAACTATGTTAACCAAAGACGAGGAGATTACACTGTTTTACAAAACAAGTAAGACTATAACAGATTTGCAAAGCAGAAGGTTTTTTAACAATAAAAGTAGGACATACCAAATCCAAGGGTGTTTTTTGTATCGTCGCTAATGTTCTTCGAAGAAAGGTTCAAAACACTTTGAGCTTCCTTTTTACTCCAGTCACTGTTTCGAATGAAACGCTTAATTTTGCGATCCAAAATGTTACGAACTAAAGACGTTCTACGCAACTCGTTAGAAATTTCATTAAACAAAGGTTGGATCCACGGTTGGGGGATAGCGATCACAAAATTACGTTTAGCAATGTTTAAATTTTTAAAGGTGGACCACTCATTTTGTGTGGTGACTTCAATATGTTTCTGTAAAATTAATCTGTTGAAACTATTGAACGGATGGCGATCCTAAGACCACGGAAAAGCATAGAAGAAAATATAGTTTTCTTAACCCTTTAAGGACGAAAGGTACAAATTGCTAACGTTTCAAATACAAGCATTCATTACTTAACCCTACAAAAAACTCAGGGCTTAAAGGGTTAATGAGGGTGTCATGTTCGGAGTGAAAATGTACATATGAGAAATTGTTTGTTTACTCCAAAAGATACTAAACTTAAAATCTGGGCTTTCCCGATGCACACGTACATCCAAAAACGGGATTGGGTTGTTTTGGTCCACTTCCAAAAGTAAACTTAATGGAGGGGACTTGATTATTTAAATAAACGAGGAAATCATCCAATTCGCACATCATGTTCAAGATACACAAAATATCGTCGACGTATCGCAACCATGGGATGCCAACCACTAGGATTCTTAGGATGTAAGTTATCTAAAGAAAATTCCATATAGATATCGGAGAGGAGGGTCGACAAAAGTTTACCCATGGCCATCCCAAAAACCTGTTGATAATATTGACCATTAAATGTGAATTTGCAATCTTTGATGCAAAGTTTAATGAGTTTCAAAACAATGCGTGCAGGTAGTGGCAGGTCATGCTTATGTAATTCTCGTGAGAAAAAGTCGAGCATTTCGTCAGTTGGCACTTTGGTGAACAATGAACAAACGTCGAAACTGATATATATATATATATATAATATATAATATATATATATATATATTATATATATATATATATATATGCTGCAAACCCACAAGGAAAAAGAAAAACGATTCCAAGGTCTTTCGTGTATTCAGAGCTACACCTCGTCAGGAATGACGAGTGTAGCTCTGAAAACACGAAAGACCTTGGAATCGTTTTTCTTTTTCCTTGTGGGTTTGCAGCATTCATTCATTTCACGTGTTTAATTGTGAAATTCATCCCATATATATATCCTGTGAAAGAGATATCGAAAGAAAGGCGTTATCATTGAATAATCTACACTGTGTCGAGAAAGTATGGAATAATATATCATTTTCGAGGAGTAGTAAACTACACTGTGACCCAAACAGGGGTTCCCAAAAATAATGTGCGATAAATTATTTTTGGAAACACTTTTTTATGTTACCCTGTATATTTCCCACTGATTCTAGATTTTGTGTCCAGCCTGTTCATTATTATTATTATTTTTATTATTAGTAGTAGAAAATAGTTATTATTATTTATATATATATATTATACAGGGCGTCCCAAAAAAATGTATACACACTTTAACAGCTGATAGCTCAATTGATGTTTCTTTCTTTCCAAGTTAAACCCATTAGAATTAATAATGGCAGTCAGACTAAGCTTTGAACAAAGGAAATTCATTCTAAAATGCTACTGGAAGTGTGAAAACGCAGTTGAAGTGCAAAGACAGTTTAGGAGGGAGTTTCAAACAGATCCACCAACGCGACTTACCATCACTCGAATTAGAGATAAGTTTGAAGCCGATGGAACTGTTCAGAATGTCCACAAGAAGCGTTCCGGAAGACCACGGACATCGACAAGCCCCACAAAGCAAGAAAGAGTACTGGAAACGTATCACCAAAGTCCAAGAAAATCTGTGCGGCAAGCGAGTCGTGAGGTAGGAATTTCAGAATCGTCTGTCCAACGCATTTTAAAGCGCTGTCAATGGAAAAGTTACATTCCAAGATTAGTCCATGCTATTAATGAAGATGATCCGGACCGAAGAGTGGAGTATTGCGAGTGGTACTTGGCACGATGTGGATGTGGATTGGACGAAGGGGTTTCGTAGAATACCCTCCGCGTTCACCAGACCTCACACCACTAGACTTTTTTTATGGGGATACTTAAAAGACAAAGTCTACGCTATAAAACCTGCAACAGTCGCTGAATTGAGAGCAGCCATTGAACGAGAATGCACACCCTCGTCTATTGTTAATTTCGCAGCCATCCCCAACCTAAAAGAAAAAAATAATATATTATAGTCAACACTACTGAAAATTCCTATGATGCGCGACTTTTTTGCCACCCTGTATATATATATATATATATTAGCCCCTTCCGAAAAGAAATTCTGGCTACGTCCCTGTATATATATATATATATATATATATATATATATAAAGTAATAGCAAGAGCCAAGAGCACAATTAGATAATTTTTTGTGTATTTTTTTTATTAAAAGTAGTCGTAAAGGACCAACTTTCTAATTTTTTTTATATTAAATAAATTTTAGTTAAAGCTTAAGTATATGTAGAGTATTACAGCAGTTTTGTAAATAGTTTAATGATAACACTGGTCAACAACAATTTTGTCACAAGGGTTTTGATGGGTGTTCTAAGTGTACTTTTTCATGCTGAATCTAAATATGAAATCAGATTTTTTCTATCAGGCTTAGTTTACTTGTGACGCTATGTTCATTTTTTCCTCATTTAGCATGATCACCGGATAAAAAATAATAACATATTATATATAATTAAGTATATAACAATATTATAATATAAAACATTATAAAAATAATAAATAATAATTATTATTTAATTAATATAACTATAAAAAAATATATTAATATTAATATATATGTTGTATTAATGTTTCTGTAAAATTAGTACAATTTATTCCTTTGGGGAGAAAGTTCTGATAATGCTGGCAGGATAAATTTGGTCGGAGCAGCAGACTGTGCAGGTTGAAACATGTTTGTACCTGTTCAGACATGAGCCTAGTTTCTGTGTGTAGAGCAGCTCCAAGTCAGTCTGCTTGTAAATGTCACAGTGTTAACAGCTAGTGTCTGTTGCTTCTTGTTAATTTTACACCAGTGTTGTATTCATATAGATGTTTTGTAATGCCGCGGAACTGTCTGAATCATCCTAATTCCTTTTGTTATGTATGTGGTGATCTAACTTTAAAATCCCAGAAACGTAACTTTACACCATTAGTAAAAAAATGCTATGAACTTTATTTCGGATGTAAAGTAGGCGATCAGGACAAGAGTTGGGCCCCTCACATTTGTTGTGTGACATGTGTAAGACTACTTACAGGATGGCTAAACGGTTCACGTCACATGCCATTTGCTATTCCAATGATTTGGAGGGAACCCAAAGATCACACAACAGACTGCTATTTCTGCCTGGTAAATACAAAGGGGATCACTTCAAAAACAAAGAGCCTTATGAAATACCCTAATCTACCGTCTGCAATGAGACCAGTTCCCCACAGTGCTCAACTTCCAGTACCAAATCCTCCTGAACATGTAAGTTTAAGTGATGAGGAATCAAACGTAGCTGTAGCATATCACGAGGAAAAAGATGAAGACATTTTTGATCCAACATTCCAGGCTACCTGTTCCTCCAATGAACCACATTTACTGTCACAAGGAGATCTAAATGACCTAGTTCGTGATTTGAAATTATCTAAGAAGCAGGCTGGACTTTTAGGTTCAAGATTAAAGGGTTGGAATCTACTGCAACGTGACACTAAAGTTTGTTTTTTTCCGCAGCCGCCATGATGAATTCAAAGAATGGTTCTCCCATGAAGATGGACTTGTGTTTTGTAAAGATGTTAATTCAGTCATGGGGGCTCTTGGTCATGAACATAACGTGGATGAGTGGCGATTGTTCATTGACTCCTCAAAAGTCAGCTTGAAAGCAGTCCTTCACAACGGAAATAAATTTCCTTCTGTACCTATTGCACATGCTGCAAACATGAAAGTCATACGACAACATGAAGTTGCTTTTAGAAAAGTTTCAGTATCAGAAATATAAGTGGAATATCTGTGGAGATCTGAAGGTCATTGCACTTTTGCTAGGTTGCAGCTAGGTTACACCAAGTACTGTTGTTTTTTATGTGAGTGGGACAGTAGGGACAAGCAAACCACTACGTTAAGAAGGATTGGCCAAAACGCACCTCACTTGTTCCAGGCAAGAAAAATGTTGTGAATAGTTCACTTGTTGACCCTGAGAAAGTGTACCTTCTTCCTTTGCATATCAAGCTTGGACTTATGAAAAACTTTGTTAAAGCGATGGATAAAGCGCAAACAGGATTCACATACTTGAGAAATAAGTTTCCCCGGATCAGTGATGCCAAGATTAAAGAAGGCATTTTTGTAGGCCCTCAGATCAGAGAATTGTTAAGAGATGAGAGATTTGAAGGAGAGTTGAATGAAGTTGAGAAAGCTGCGTGGCAGAGTTTCAAAAGTGTCTGCACAAATATTTTGGGAAATCACAAGGCCGAAACTATCCTGAAATAGTAGGAGATCTTCTTAAGTCTTACCAAGCAATGGGGTGCAATATGTCATTAAAGGTTCATTTCTTGGACTCTCACTTGGACTTTTTTCTGGAAAACCTGGTGCGGTAAGCGACGAACATGGTGAGCGTTTTCATCAGGATATTTCTGCCATGGAAAACCGTTACCAAGGCAAATGGAGCCCCAGTATGCTGGCTGACTATTGCTGGACTCTTAAGAGAGACATGCCTGAGGCAAAGCACAGCAGAAAATCAAAACAAGCTACTTTTTAAACTACAGGTATGTCTTTTCGATCATATTTTAATAAGTATGTAACTATATGGGTTTTTAAAAATTAAATTGCATGTCACACAAAAAGCAGACCTGATAGAGAAATTTTACAAACTTATTTGGATTCAGCACAGAAAATACTATAAGAATAAGGTATTTTCATTCTTGGGACACGAAAAAAGATTTTTGTTGTTGCCCAGTGTAATTAATCGAGCTGAAATTATATTTTGCCAAATTCTATTATAAAATATGGCTTTGGGCCATAAGTTTAATAGCCCCGAGTGGCTTTATGTTGTCCAAATGTCATGTAATGTATAACATACAGTGTATGTACTGTATGTAAAGCCGCTGTATGAATTATACGTTCAGTGAAAGTCCACGTAAACTGAATTTGCGAGGACATACCCATCAGACTCGAAAATTCTACGCTAACCAAAATCGATTTGTAGTTTGAGATGGTGGTATTTGGTTGTGTATAAAACCTAATAAAATGTAATGTTTCTTTCATTTTACCTTGAGTCGTAGGTGTAAAGTACATTAACAATACTGTAACAGCAGTTTCACCACTGCTTATAGATATACGGTACACAAAGGCGAATTCATGTAACAGTACACGGCTCCCTTAAGCATTATATTTTCTACTACGCTTATATATGTTATGGGATTTATATCCTGCCAATAACGCTTATTATTATCGTTATCATAATCATAGGATTCAGAATTTCTGATGTATACACTGTTCAATAAGTGTCGGTACTAAACTTCTGAATTTTGTCTTATAATATACAATATCAATATTTATTTTCACACCAGCCAACCATGCATACCAACAGGCATCGGCTATACGAAAACATCTTCTGAAGTTGTATCACCGCTTGTAAGAAAATGTCATGTATAGAAATACAATCCTTTGCATACGCCCCACACTCTCAAAATAATATAAATAATGGGCAGTTTTTGTAAATCCCCCAATTTTTTTTTAAACTTTGTTTTCTTCTCAAGGACAAAGTATCCTTTACAGAGGTAGCTAATGATTAAACTAGTACTAACTTCCATGAATGAATTTTCAGTGCATTGAAAGGATTAAAAATTATTTAGTGGCTGAACTATTTTATTATATATATATATATATATATATATATATATATATATATATATATATATATATATATATATATATTTTTTAACGACAGTTCAGGATCGACCTGCGATATTACTAGAAATAATAATAATAATAATAAAAATAATAATATTGTTTTAAAAGAAGGCAATTTATCCGCTTTGAATTGAAATTCAATGAAACAAATTTTATATTGCACAATAACAATTATATAAAAACCACATTTTACAAGAAATGTGCGTCATGCAGAAACTTTATAGAAAAGCAAGTATATATATATATATATATATATATATATTATATAGCAGGTTTTCGGAAATGTAAACTCGATTTTAGTGCACGCTTGTTTAACCATCAAAAATTACGAGTGAATCCAATTGACTTTCCTTTCCGTTCTCGAAATATTGGCGAGTCAAAAACATCTTTGAAGAAGAAGAAGAAGAAGAAGAAGAAGAAGAAGAAGAAGAAGAAGAAGAAGAAGAAGAATAAGAAGAAGAAGAAGACTGAAAAAAAAACGTTTAATGAAAAAAAGGAATCGTTTTTCTCGCGCTCTGATCGCACGACCGCCTTGGGCCAGGAGGTGCTTTGCATGGACCGCTTGATTCCATCCACTCAAAAAAACGGAGTGCTTCTTATAGATGCGTGTGTTACTATCATTGGAGGAAAATGGAGGGAAAAAGGGGGAATGGAGGGAAAAGGAGGAAATTATGGAGGGAAAAGGTGGAAATGCATGAATGGAGGGAAAGGAGAGATCTAATATTGCCGTGAAATGATGGGAAATTCTTCTTATTTAAACACGTATGTGTATACTCAGTTTACAATACCATATATACCATATACACACACACACACACACACCATAGCTATATAGACCGTAATACCATACACGATCCGGTGTATGAGACTATCTACATACTTCATTACTAGCTCAATAAAGTTATCGGAAATGACGCGAGCAGGAATTCATAAATATTCTTTAAATGTGTACAGCAACATTCCCCAAACATTTTTTATCCAAAGCACCCCTTCACACTGAAGTCATTCCTTCGCTCGCCCCCCGCCCCCTCCCTTAATTCAACTGCAAATGCCATGCATAGAGTGTAATTTATTGGCATCATAATCGGTGTGAGGTACCATTAAGAATGAAGGATTCATCTATTAGTGTAAAAGGCATGTTTTTCTAGACAGTTATGACATATCATACCGAGTATATTGATATGGAATAAAATTACTGGAAATATCAACATGTTTACTTTTTCATATTTCATTTGGTAACCTCCTCGCGTCCCCATTTAGTCGGTTTTGCGCGCTCCAGTTTGGGGAATATTGGTGTTGGTGTGCAATAATGATAAGTATACTATGAGTATGTTTGGGTTTGAAACTTTAAGTTCTCTCTCTCTCTCTCTCTCTCTCTCTCTCTCTCTCTCTCTCTCTCTCTCTCTCTCTCTCTCTCTCTCTCGAATATATATATATATATATATATATATATATATTATATATATATATATATATATATATATATATATATATATATATTATATATATATATATATATTATCGAAGGTCATTTTTGCTCCTCAATCGAGCGTTACATTTAAAGTCTGAAAATTTAAATTTAAAGTCAAGAAAATATTGCTTCAGAGTATTTCAAAGACGGTAAAGAAAAAACTTCTTGTCACCTTCCAATTATAATTTTATTTTTATTAAAATATATTATATATATATATATATATATATATTGTGTATATATTATACAGGGTGTTCGGAAAGTCACTGTGCACTTATATAATTAATGTTTTTTTTATATTTTTATATTTTTACATTTATATTTTTTATATTATTTTTTTATTATTTTATTATTATTTTTTTTAGTTTTCAACACCTTTTATAAGTTCTGATGGTCCCATCCATAACCTCTATCATATATGCAATGTTATACTATTATATGCTATTAAATAAATATAAGTGTACAGTGACTTTCCGAACACCCTTTATAATAAAAGAAGTATATACTGTATAATGGTGGACAAATCATAAAGGAAATTGGGTTAGTATATATATATATATGCCTATATATATTGCGTGTCATATATAATTTCCTTTCTCTACATACACTTGACGCCCCCCCCCCCTCCTCCAAAAAAAAAATCCTATTTGCTAATTGTTTTACAATATCCGTCCGTTAGAATATAACCCTTTTTGTATACCGTTAACCCTTAAACAGTATATATATAGTAAAACCATTATATATATAGTAAAACCAAATACATCAAAACGGGTTTCTTCTACCCCAAAAAGAGAAAACAAACATAAAAAAAGGAAACGCAAAAATTCAGCAAACACAATTATTAAAAAAAAAAAAAAAGAAAAAAAAAATTGCCAGTATTTTCTGTATATTCCAAAATCGCAAACTGTACCAAGGCTAAAAACTGGATTTTGAAAAATGGGGATTGGCGTAAGGCAGGAAGGAGGAAAGGAGCAACTTGGCAAATGGAAAGTACAGGGTGTCTATAATTTATAGTTGTATGGGCAGCAAGGCTAATTTACGTCCTTATTTTCAAACGCCTTAATATTTATGAGGCTAATAAAATCATATAACCGTTTGCGTTCATCGCTAAACGACAATGGACGAGGAACGAATCAACCCCTTTGCTTCCAACTCTTATATAGATATACGAATTATGCTTTTGTGGTGTCTTCTCAATGCATATTTGTGGTAACGTCATGCATGAACAGCACCAGAACAGCGCGAGTTAGTAAAGAGAAGAAATATATAAAGCGGAAAGAAGCCATAATTTTACCCCTGAGATAGTGTCATGGCTTATACCAATAAACATTTTGTTTATTTCTAAAATCATGTATAGGGTGCATAATGTGTCTTCTGCATTGCTTTTGGGTTATGTATATGTATATACAGACTTTATTTCAGCGTGATATTTGAACTGGTTTTACGTATGTATAACATGTTCGTAATCTTAGCACAAGCGACGTGTGCAAATTTTTATTTGGCTCATAAAACAGGTTTTTGTGTATATATATATATATATATATATATATATAATCACTGACGTTTATCCATTGGGGCCCATGGGGGCCAACCCTCACCCTAAAATTAATATTTTTTAATTTACTATATACGTTGAAATTATATAAGCATGTTTATTGTATTGTGATATGGGCCCCACCAATGAGAAATAGCTAGGAAAGCCAGTGATATATATATATATATATATATATATATATATATATATATATATATATATATATACTGTCTATATATACATATATACTGTCTATATATATGAAAAATTAATCTCACTAGGATTCGAATCGGGGACCGCTTAAGAAGTCGCGGGCGCTGACCACTGGACACTCTGGACGCGAAAGCTGTATGTATTCTCTCGGATGTTGAAACGTGCGTCAGACTGGGTTAAATTTTACCTTGTACTGCGATGATTCTGCTTTATAGAAAATCGTGCAATATATATATATTAAAAATATTTCCGATGATTCCTGACTTTTGAAACACCTTGTATATATCGTCTATCCAAATAAAGTAATGTCAACTATGGATGGATCACCATCGTATCTTGTAAGGTAGAATAGAACATTTTTTTATCAAAATGTCAAGGTTTTCATGTTGAAGCTATTAAATACATAATTTTAATGACTTAGTACGAGAGAAGAAAGATTCTGACAAATTTCCTCTATTTATTGAGACATATTTTTATTATATGGCATATGTTTCTAGGCGATATCTGAGTGTGTATATATAAAACACTCATATATCGCATAGAAACGTATGTCATATAATAAAAAAATATATGTCTTAATAAGTAGAGAAAATTAGTCAGAATCTTATAAAAAGAGAGAGAGAGAGAGAGAGAGAGATAATGATCGTGGTAAATACTTTCGTAGGAGCAATATTTTGAAGAGACGTAGCGGCGGATCAAATATATTCGTATATTATCTAATTTTTACTTGTTCTTATAATATGAACAGCGAAAATAGAAATTTTATGGAATATGAAGGATATATTTTTTTAGCACTGTTAAATTATTGATGCTGAAATATAGAGGGTAATACAAAAATATGTTCCCAGAAATAATTTTTTTTTTACATAAGTACTTTTAGAAACATGTTTTTGGATCACCTTGTATAATATATATATATATATATATATGGAGTGACAAGTTTGACCTTCGTCAGAATGAACAATTCGGGCAGAAACAAAACCAAGGTTATATACAAGGTGATGAACTTAAAGGTTCATGTGCACTGCAAAATTTGTTATGACTTTTAAGTTATAATATTTTTAAGCTGATCACCATATATATATATATATATATATATATATATATATATATATATATATATATACATACATACAGGGTGGTGCAAAAGTCAGGAGTGAAAGGAGCCAGAGAGACTGGATCTTTTCTGTTCTATGGCCGCCACTATTTTCAAATAAAAATTTACTCTTTTAATTGAAAAATTTTTAGTTTATAATATATAATTTATAATTTATAATTTTTTAGTTAAAAAATCATAATTTATGCAATGCTTTAACTCCTGACTTTTGGGTGGCACCAAAGCTGTGACTCAAAGGGTCATAATTGCATAAATTATGAACTTTTAAACTAAAAAAATATAATTATGAATTATAGATTTTTTAAACAAAAATATAATTTTTATTTAAAAATAATGGCGGCCATAGAACGGAAAACATCCATTCTCTCTGGCTCCTTTCACTCGTGACTTTTGCGCTACCCTGTATATACAACGACTAATGAGGCTTTTCAATATTATCTTCGATTAATATTTTGTACTTTCCTTACTACTCATTAAATATGCCACTGTCCCGTACGTTCATTTTTTAAGAGCAAGCCATGTATATT
Source organism: Bathynomus jamesi (assembly GCA_023014485.1). Lineage (NCBI taxonomy): Eukaryota > Metazoa > Arthropoda > Malacostraca > Isopoda > Cirolanidae > Bathynomus > Bathynomus jamesi. The sequence continues at coordinate 400,592 of JAJOZX010003009.1, read as the reverse complement.
ACACGTCCTTATACCCCACGAAGCGTCCATACTTTCACGTATATATAACACGATACAGAATTTAATATTAATTTAATAACGCATCAACTATCTTTAATTACATATTAAAGTGATTAAATTCACCATGATTCTCCTATTTTTGCCCGTATGCCGGCTAATTTTCTTGTATCGCAGATAACCACAATATGAATAAGAGACGAGTCTCGTAAAAATGCTATCCCTCTACGGATATAAGGCCTAATAAAGAGCCTTATCTGTCCAACATAGAAGACAGAGATGCCTTTAGGCATATAGCAAAAGGCTTCGTATATTCGCTATTACAATAATAACCCAACTTGAAACCCGAACCAGCCACGCTTTCTTTACGATTCTCCAATATGGCCTCTCGCGAACTCCGTCTATCTGATTCATATGCCTAAGTATAAAACATCCAGGAATGCTTCCTCCTCTCTCGAGTCAACAATCAGTTTCATTTATTTCCTATCTCCTTCACCCTTTTTAATGGCCTCCTCCTATGAGGAATGAAAGTAAGCAATTATACCGTTTAATTGTAGAATACATTAAATCGATAATATTATAAAGGACTTTTTTGGAGTCGAGACGAAACTTTTCCCACTCGACAAATGTTGATGAATTTGGTTTAGAGCAAAAAAAAAAAAAAAAACGGTTTAAATATATATATATAATATATATATAATATATATATATATATATATATATATATATATATATATATATATAGTTCGTTTTACAATGATTTAAAAAGTTGAATTAATTGTTTTTGTCTAATGTCTGTTTCTAAAAAAAGATTTTAATGTATTTAATTTGTTTCTCTGTGAGGTTGATTTAAATAAAAGAATACAAAGACTCAAAAATAGTTGAAAACTTTACAGAAAACTACAAAAGTTCAACAGTAAAATTATTCAAGACGGAAATGACATTCTCCGTTCTAATTTTATTAAGAGTTTTCTGTTCGAAATTTGAAAAATTTAAACATTTCTGTTATATGAACGTGAGATCTGCTACTCCTCCACACACACCACACACACACATGTTGATTTTATCCGACTAATAATGAGGGTCAATTTCGTAACTAAACAAACCTAAAATAAGGTAAACTGACCTAGGTTATAGTTCTGAGGTACGTGAATTTTGAAAATACCTCACTCGACATACGTCATAAAGTAAAAATAGAGAGGTAATGGAGAAATATTCGAAACTACAATATTCCTCCAAGTAAACACCATAAGTCGGGTAAAACCAACACACACCCACACACACACACACACGTATTGGATACATAATATATATGCATGTATGTGTGTATGTACGACTGTACGTATCCAATTTCATGTATAAATATAATGTGAGCGTAACTCGCCTTCAGACTTCCGTTATTCATTTTTGAATTTCGTTTGAATCTAATATCGCGTGGAAGAGGCGCTACAAACCCCTTTCTAATTATACGTAGGACGTTTGAGAACGTTTGAAGCCATAATTTGGTCGCTCCTTCGACTTCGATGCTGCCTTATTATTTACTCGTAGGATTGCATTCTTAACTTAAAAGGTCTCAATGTCGCTGTTGCTTCTCTTTTTAAGGCTTCTCTCTCGTGTTCCGCTTCCTCCGTCAACTTCCTGTCTCATGTTTCAAGCGACACCGTCATCATTGTCAGCATTTACAAAATGGTTCTTGATCACATGAAGTCATGCAGTCGTCCAATTAATTAAATATAGTTTTTCTTTTTATGAAATATTGAATAATTGTTCAATGGTCGATGGCTACAGTTTCAGAGAATGGCTATTTATCGCTTTTAAATTTCTCTCTCTCTCTCTCTCTCTCTCTGTATATATATAGAGAAAGAGAGAGAGAGAGAGAGAGAGAGAGAGAGAGAGAGAATCGTCGAAAAAAAATCCTAAAACATCTAACATTTAATGTTTTATTTTATTATTACCTTTGACAAACTTTTTCTATATACTGCTACCTATATTCATTCGTACATCTCTTGTACTCACGTTCACTCATTATAATATTATGATATATAATAATGATGAAGCATTTACTTATAATAGTTCGCAACGTACATTGGTGTATTTTTCTGCTGGTCGAGTGTGTTGTTATAATGACCACGCATGCGCAGAACAGTGAGAGGATAAAACGTTTTTATAGACAGCACATTCCCATAGCGAAATACAGACAATGAACTCTCGTTTCTTAACAAATTGTGTATATTTAACTCACGTTTGCTTGCTTGGTTGAATGAGTTCGATTTTGGAAACTCATTTTGTAAGGATACGCGAATCCTATTGCGTGGGAAGGGAGCTTCGGCCTTCGTATTTAAAAGATTTGTTACGAGAAGGGCTCAAAATAATCGATTTGTTATGGGGAGCTGGATGGGGGGGGGGAGGTCCATTTTGTGCTTTTTATTTACAAATCTTTACGGGGAAAAGAGAACTATGGATTAGTCTGATTAGAAGTCGTTGTTTTCCAGACCGTTTCGAAATCAATTTTTACTATTGGGCCTACCTTTTGATCGAATGAAGACATTTCTAAATCATTCCTATATATTTCTATATAATTATACAACTATATTTAATTTCTATATAATTATACAACTATATTTAATTTCTATATAATTATACAACTATTTCATAAATTAAAATTAGAATTTCTGTAAAAAAGAAAAAAAGAAAAAAAATTATTGTAAAAAAATATTACAATTATATTTAAAAGAACATTTAAGATTTACAGTGCCTCATTCTTATATGGTTCCATTACACCATACTGTAAAACAGTACATTATACAGTACTTGATATGTAATAAATGTAATAAATGAAGTTTACTCCATGTGAATTTATTAATTTCAAGTTAGGTTAGGTAAAGTTAGATTAGCTTAGGTTACTGGAGTGTCGATAAAATGTTTATATTGGTCTGTGATAAACACAAAAAATGTACAAACTTTTACATTTTACAGTGTATTAGGTGTAAAAAAAGTAAAAATAATTTTATATATATATATATATATATATATATATATATAATTTTTTTTTTAGGACAGTAATATAATTTCGAAAAAACTCCAATGTTACCAATAAGTAATTTTTTTATTCTTCTTAGACATGTTTCTAGGCGAAATTTTTTCCGAAACTTTATCATGACATGTTTTTAACTTCGGTAAAAGTGACTTTCTGTTCCTTGTTGAGACGAAGCATTGACGAATTTAGACTAACGCCATCTGATCGACAAGACCAAACAGTCGACAAATTTTGTGGATTAAATTAAATTAGGTTGAGCTACTGTACATTAGGTTAAACTATATTATGTTAGCTTAAGTTAGGTGAGGTTAAATTAATTTTCAGTGTCGATTGTTTGGCTTTGTCGACGAAAAAATTAGTTTAAGTTCTTAACATCGACATATTTGAGTGTTAATTACGGTAATGTATGAAGAAACACTCCATTACAATTGTCTAAAATTCATTTTTGGTTTTGGAAAAAATAGTTTACGGATTCATTTTAATTTTAATTCATTTTAATTTGTAACTCGCTTTAGTTTTTTGTCTCAACAGAGCGAAAATAAAGAATCTTAGATCATAGTTTAATATTTAATAATGTATTAATCAATTTAATATGTTTTAGTAATATATTTAATATATTAATAAATTTAAAATACTTTAATAATGAATGATAATATATATATATATATATATATATATATATATATATATATATATATATATATATATATATATATATATATATATATATATATATATATATATATAATACAAACTGGCAACCCACAGAAGTTTTGTTAATAAAACTGAAAATTTAAATAGCCATAATGAACAATTTATCTTTATATTTTTTATATATTGAGATCATTGATAATACAGACTAGAGAATGAACTACAACATGGAATTATTTCCGCGTAATTGATTAATTTCACATCTTTATGCAAAGTCAACCGCGACCAGAATGAGCAGTAAGCAAATATGACGCTTATACAAATATAACTTATGATGAAAATAACCACGAAGAAAAAAAGGAAACACAGAACGATGCTCAAACGCTTTCGTCTAATGACATCATCAGAAACACTGACAAACTATGGATTAGTCTGATTAGAAGTCGTTGTTTTCCAGACCGTTCCTGAGGATGTCATTAGACAAAAGCGCTCGAGTACCATTCTGTGTTTCCTTTTTCCTTCGTGGTTATTTTCATCATAAATATTATTCACGTGTTATACAAATATAACTTATGATGAAAATAACCACGAAGAAAAAAAGGAAACAGAACGATGCTCAAACGCTTTCGTCTAATGACATCCTCAGAAACACTGACAAACTATGGATTAGTCTGATTAGAAGTCGTTGTTTTCCAGACCGTTCCTGAGGATGTCATTAGACAAAAGCGCTCGAGTACCATTCTGTGTTTTCCTTTTTCCTTCGTGGTTATTTTCATCATAAATATTATTCACGTGTTTATAAAATATAACTTATGATGAAAATAACCACGAAGAAAAAAAGGAAACACAGAACGATGCTCAAACGCTTTCGTCTAATGACATCCTCAGAAACACTGACAAACTATGGATTTCTGATTAGAAGTCGTTGTTTTCCAGACCGTTCCTGAGGATGTCATTAGACAAAAGCGCTCGAGTACCATTCTGTGTTTCCTTTTTCCTTCGTGGTTATTTTCATCATAAATATTATTCACGTTTTATACAAATATAACTTATGATGAAAATAACCACGAAGAAAAAAAGGAAACAGAACGATGCTCAAACGCTTTCGTCTAATGACATCCTCAGAAACACTGACAAACTATGGATTAGTCTGATTAGAAGTCGTTGTTTTCCAGACCGTTCCTGAGGATGTCATTAGACGAAAGCGCTCGAGTACCATTCTGTGTTTCCTTTTTCCTTCGTGGTTATTTTCATCATAAATATTATTCACGTGTTATACAAATATAACTTATGATGAAAATAACCACGAAGAAAAAAAGGAAACACAGAACGATGCTCAAACGCTTTCGTCTAATGACATCCTCAGAAACACTGACAAACTATGGATTAGTCTGATTAGAAGTCGTTGTTTTCCAGACCGTTCCTGAGGATGTCATTAGACAAAAGCGCTCGAGTACCTTTCTGTGTTTCCTTTTTCCTTCGTGGTTATTTTCATCATAAATATTATTCACGTGTTACTTTCGTGAAATAATTTTCAAATATAACTTAAATGTAACGGTTGGACAACGAATTCGAGTTCCAGACACAAACAAATTGGCTGATCGACGAATAAGATGTTAAATCCAATATGAAAATCTTTAAAAATGTTAACAAAAAAAAAGTTAGCAAAACTCGAATTTATGTATAAGTAATTAACGTAATTAAAAAAAAAATGTGTGTGTGTGTGGTGTGTGTGTAACATACCAGAGTGGGTTTTTAATATACAACTCCATTAATAATTCATTTTAACTATATACCTTTATCAACGTCTAACTTAATTAAATATTTCCATTAATTTCTGAACATTTAATTTTTCATGAATTCACAGTATACACATAGGTAGTTAGTTATACGTGTATATAAGCGTTTATGCGCGTATGTACGTACATATGTGTGTGTGTGTGTGTGTGTGTGTGTGTGTGTACAATTTTCTTTGTTATGCACTTAATTGACACATGACTTACACATTGTGGCGGTAGGAAATACAGTATTTCTTCCACATTACATTGTCAGGTATACCTTGGATCCAGTTTCGTTTTCAAAATTCCCCCTCCTGCAATTAATATATATATATAATATATATATATATATATATATATATATATATATATATATATATATATATATATACACGTTGTTAAAAAGTGAGGCACCATAACTACATATATTGTGTTTATTTTTTATTTCATTGCTATGGTGCTTCACTTCTGAACGACCATATATTATATATATATATATATATATATATATATATATATATTGTTGGTTGATGTACGATAAATAATGCTGTATCATATTTCCTGTTTTAACCGTATTGCTGTTCGAAATTATTCAGTTTGATTTTATTTATTTCGCAGTGTAATGATGTTAAATGGTTTATAATAAATAGTCAAAACGAATGATAAAAAATAGATAAAGTCATTTTGTGTGTGTGTGTGTGTTTTACTATAATTTGAAGTGATATATATATAACTTGCGTCACGCTTCAGGAGCATTCTTTAAGTAATGGGGTCTCTCTCTCTCTCTCTCTCTCTCTCTCTCTCTCTCTCGCTCTCTCTCTCTCTCTCTCTCTGTATATATATGATTATTTGGAGTTCTTTAATATATTGTATACAGGCACTTTTACTGTTTCTAGGAGTCGCTAAAATAATTTTACACTCCCTTCATTACATCAAAAATATCTTCATCCGAAAGACTCTTTTATAAATAACCTAAGATTCAAAGCATCGTCTCAAATGAAACTTAATGGTATTGAAGAGACGCTCTTTTCTTTCCCTGAATGTCTAAACCATATACTGTAATAATAATAATAATAAACCAATGAGATCAGGCGAATTTTGTATATAGGCCTACACAGTGTATCCATAAATTACCTTTACAAATTCAACTGAAATTTAATTGAATTTGTAAGGATAATTTATGGACATACTGTATATCTGTTTCCCTTCGTATATGAAGAAAAATAAGCGACAGTTTTTTTCAAATATCTTTCCCACCCTCTTCACTTGCTGTGAAATAACTTAAATACTTCTAAAAAAAAACAAAAAAAAAATCCAAGAGCAAAATTGAAATTTGAAATCTGTTTAAAACAACGTTCTTCTGATGGTAAAACAAGGCGCACTTGACAATCTCAGCCATGCGGAGGGCGCCTAGGCCTAAGGCATGCCCCACCCACCCCGGGGAGGGCAAAAAGGATATAGAGGAGGGAGCATGAGGGGGGGGGGGAAGAGAAAAAAAGGAGGGATCTAAGGGCATGTATGTATATATACACATATATATGACGCAAGAGAGGCGAGGCTTAAATGACGCATTCCTTTTTCGGTCGTTGGTTTAAAGAAAAGAAGTAAAAATGTTGTGAAACGACTCCTTTAAAAGTCGAATGTAGATCGTCGTTGTAAGGGACAAAAAGACCTCTCTGGGTATGGCGTGATGGGCATCTTACCCACTCTTAAATTGGTGCCGACTCGAAACTTTAGTTTAGATCCCATTCGCTACCGCTCACTGATGATATCGTTGCAAACATTTTACATTTAAAAAGTTTTATCATCGCTCAAAAATGATTTACGTTTTTTGTATAAATTTTTTTTTTTTTTTAGGTAATACTATTGTATATTATTACAGTACTTTCTTATTTGCTTATATTCAAATCTTTGCACTTTATAATTTATTTTTACAAGCTTAGTTTAGTATTTCAGTCAATTTTATTACTTACGAAACATATAACCCCCCCTTTTGTTGTATATGAAACTTTGCATCAACCATTGCACCATGCGGGTTTTAACTCATGCATCAATTTCATGAATGAGGCTTCATGATTCCATGTAATAAAACCTGGAAAGCGCTTATACTTCTAAAGTTACTTATAATATACACGAAATTTCAACTTTGCTAGCAATAAATATCTTTTGTATTTTTCTTTTAATAAGATATAAAAGTATTGCAGTCAAAGGAGCGTGCAAAGACTATCGTGTCCATGCGTATTTAAAAGGCTTGTTGTCCCGAAAGCCGCTTTTATTTTTGAATATTATAAGGTTTATATTTCTCTACACTTTCTTCCAATAAGGTATTTTAATATTCATGTATCCGAGCATAATTTTATAATGAGAAACAGTTCTTTTGAATGTTACTGCAATTTACGTCCGCCTTCGTTCCCGCTATATACAATATATTAATAAAGGATCATGTATTGCAAAATTGTCTGCCAGATAAAGCTTGCTTCTTCAATTACGACATCCTGCGAGGTCTTTCTCCGCATAGATAATCAACGAGATTTCGTCATGATAGTAAACCATCGAATCTTATGGCTACTTACTGTCACCGAATTGTGTGGGAATCGTAAACAAACCGGTTGTATCACCTGGGCACAAAGGTATAGCGAGTACCTGTTCAAAACTTTGCAAGTCGGGCATTTTGCACCTGAAGATACACGCCTTAATCCTTCGTGACATATTTTGGGCCTCTTTTCACGAGGTTAAAATTTCCCGAAGCGTTTCATTTATTGTCTCAAAATTATTCGTATCGGTTCCGACGTATCGATTTCGTGCGTGTGAACGCGGAGGAGAAGTTATATAAGAGTTGAAGATTCGCATTATCATTCGCTCACAAAGGTCATTTTAATAAAACATTGGAATTGCTTTTCTAAAATGTTTTCGTTCAAATCTCCGAGAAGGAAGGATTATTCATCGAAGAATATGTACGTTGTAATACGATCTCCAAGGGATTCAAAGCTGTCCGAAGACTGGGAAGACAATCGGGAAAGAGGACTGAATTCGATTGGAGAGGGTTGAGCCCATAAGGCCAAGCAGCTCACATAAGGGCAAAGCCAAGAATATTATGAGGCGTCACGGGAGAACGAAGCTATAGAAGAATCGAATTAAAGAGAGAGAGAGAGAGAGAGAGAGAGAGAGAGAGAGAGAGAGATTCATATGGACGAAAGATTTCTCACATAAACTGTTAAATTAAAGCTTATAATGAAGATGTAAAATATAAAGCAATTCGGCACTTTCACACACACACACACACACACACACACGAAATTAATTTATTCAAACTCTGTTTGCATGTAGTTAGCAAAAGCTCATCACATCACATTTTGTTTTTTATAATTTCTATGAAATAGAAAATACGCTATTTACTGTTGATATGACGCAAACTGTAAACAATATTCACCGCAGGTATGATCCCACTCAATGTGATTCCCACTTCATTCCACGCCCAATAATGAGAAATCCGTAAATGAGAATCTCCAAAAAGGAGGCAATTCTCATATCGGTCTGTTCCCGTTTCATGACATTACCATTCTCATCCACGGATTTCCTACCTTGGTCCGGGTTCTGCTAGGTTAAGTTTGACTAATGTTAATTAAGTTCATTTAGGTTAGATTTTTTATGTTGGAAGAAGGACCGAGGGCTAGCGCCCGCAATAATGCCCCTCCACAGGAAAAGGAGAGAGCTCAAATCAAGGTCTTTGAAGCTCAACGATGCCTTTTTTGTGTATATATAAATTTTAAAAAGACTGTGTAATGTGTAAGATGCATGTATGTGTAGTGAGGAATAAAAGAAGTGTGTGTTTGAGAGCATGTTGGACTGCTCACAGGGTAGATGAGAGACGGAAACATATCAACTAAGGAGGACAGTGACAGGAGAAACGGGACTTCTAACACACACTGTCTCCTGCCTAACCCGCTCCGGCAGTACTTCCCTGGTCAACCGGTGTCTACAATATCTCTCCAGGAGGTTAGGTTAAATTAAATTCAATTAGGTTAGTAAATGTTAGCCATTCTCATTTGACGCCTTTACATCGAACGCGAAGAGGAGCGACATTGTTTCTCAAACAAAGAAACTCTTTTTCCTCAAATGTGAATTTCTCACTTTATGCAACCTCACTTTTGCGGACCGCAAATGAGAATGGAAATAACAGTTAATGGGAAGTAATCTTCACCGCATTGTATTAAAACACATTTTTTAATTAGTATTATTATTATTATTAGTATTATTATTATAAATATACAATAATTAACATTGTTTACGATTTTATCTCTCAATCCTATCGTTAAAAATGATATGGAAGAAAACCTTTATGTAAAATAAACGAGTATTGAAGCATATTTTAATGAATTAAAGTTTGTAATTCGAACCAATATTAATATACAAAAACATTAATTATTAATTAATATACCAGTTTTTTAGTTATATTTTCTTAATTTATGGCAAGATTCGAATTTTTTAATTTTAAATATATATCAATTAATTAATATACCACTTAAAATAACTATGAATGCTCTTATTATAATAATGCGGATAAGTGATAAGTATAAACTTAATTGTCCCGAGATTTGTGTACTTTTAAATTAATTACAAAATGCAAAACGAGTTAGATCACTTTTTTTTTATAAGTGACGATACCCTCAGTACCAATGTTTAAAATGGTATTTGATAAGCCTCGTGGTGATGAATTTTCCTGCATAATTTATTATGAGGGCATCTACCCACAAATTCCGCCTCCCCCCCCCCCCCCCCCTCATAAAGAAAAGAGGTATGGAAACACTATTTATACTTTGTGTATTCACCACTCAATATATTCTTTAAATGTAACTGCCTCTAAAATATATATAAAAGGTTTTAACCACTTACATGATATCAAATTCTTTCTTGAAAAGGTTCTCGAATGTGCTTTGTAGAGAGGAGCGATAGTCCTCATGGAAATATTTATTTATAAAAAAAATCTAAATAACGACGAAGAAGATGAAGAAAAATTTCCGAAACCCTTTCCAATCATTTCTGTTTCCAGGTGGAAAAATTTTCCTCTGTATTAAATGAAGCTTTGACAACCAGTCAAAACTGCGATTAAAACGATGTGGTCCAATGGC
>JAJOZX010003009.1:370000-385000 GCA_023014485.1 Bathynomus jamesi | reverse complement strand
TCGCTCGGCTCTTTTTCGACTATATTGAAATCCCCGCGCAATCATGCATAATAACTAGAATCAGCGTCTCTATTTCTCTCTCTCTCTCTCTCTCTCTCTCTCTCTCTCTCTCTCTCCTCTCTCCCTCTCTCTCTCTCTCTCTCTCAAATATATATTGGGACCATGAACGCTGCATGGTCGCTATATCGAACCGAGTAATTAAAAGAGGTAAGTTTACCTGTCTTATGAAGCTAGTTGTTGTAGAGGAATCTGAGAAGCTTCCATCCGAGGCCTTGTGTTTCTTTTTCCCCTTCACTCGACCCCCACTTATCTGTTTTAAGGGGGAGAGCTGCTGTGAGGTACATCCAATCATTAAAGTGGGGTTATAAACCCTCAATAATTAGCGTAATAGGATACATTAGAAATAATAATAATTTATATATATATATATATATATATATATATATATATATATATATATATATATATATATGATACATATATTATTCCAAACTCAAAAAATAAAATAATACGTACACAGCAGCGTCGCTATATAAATCCAAACCAGTATATGTATAACCGATCCAAGTAAGGTCTGTGTACGGTACATTACGTCAATTTCTCTAACTCCAAATTCATGTATACCGCATTCAAATATGTCCGCTTCTCGCTCTAATATCGCGTAATAATATTCTCAGTATATAATGAATTCCTCCTCAATTATTAAGTTTTTTGTGACAGACGTAAAAACCAGTTTCCAAAATTTCGCAGCATCAACCCAGTAGCCGATTAAGAACTAGTAACGTTGGAGTGGGAACTAGCTATCTGGTGACGCCCCTTAGAGCAATAATATAAGCAGCATTATTCCTTAAAGTTTCTTACATACATCTAATGTGTTATTAAGTAAATGGAATTTATTTAAGGGTTATTGCACCTATGCCCACTTATCCATCTGTCTGTGTATGTATAAATCATTTATTCAATGATTCTTTGTGTTATATATATATATATATGTATATATATAATATATATATATATATATATATAATATATATATATAATATATATATATATATATATATATATATAACATTAAAGTGAGCACCCAGAAAAGTCTTTAGGAACACCTTGCAATTTTACGTGCAAAGCCTGTGTTCCTATTGCTCCTTTGCTGAGGTCCCAAACAGAGCGTGTCATGCGTCGCAAAAGTATATTCATCATTAAAGATGCCTAACAGGTTTGCTGTACATCACCACTTACCCGCAGTCGCGCGATTGAACAGTCAGACTGCGTTCAAAATAAGAAGCAGACAGCTGAAAATCTTACTTCTGCAAATCGGAGATTTCGTACTTAACTTGAGCCCATACTTTCGTTATTCAAATTAGCGAGAAACTAAATGTCATCCAGGGGTCATTATTGCTTACAGAACAAACACAAACAGGCCTTGCTTGCCACGTAACAGGTCCGGTTTACCCGCAGGACTTGTAAACAAAAAATTATATAATTTCTATGCAAGGGACTGCTCATCACTGTTTGCATGTAAACTATATAGAGAGCAAATAGATATGGAACTCGGCGAAAACCACTGCTTTCACTCTCAAAGTAAAATGGAGGAATATTGTCCAAGGAGGTGATACAGACACCTATGACGTTTTGAAATACGTTGTTATGCGTTAATATATGTTGTTATGTGCCAGGACTGCACAGTGTATCTAAATAACTGTAGAGGACCACATGCAATTAACCAAAACTGCTTGCTGACAAAAATCAGTAATCATTAGAGTATATTTCAGGAGATCTCGGGATTAATTTACAGACAAACATATTTGTTGCATGGCCGCAGAAAAGAAGGCTTACGGTCGCAGTATGAATACCACCGATTTAAATCAAATCATTCACGTCGAATGGATGCACGCGATTATGAAGGACTTTATCAAACATTTTGAGAATACTATTTGCAACCAAAAGTTGAACTCAGTGAAGACAGGACGATGGTAATGTCAGAAGTTTCCGATGCTGGAGAGAATGACCTCTTGAGGGCCGTCTTAATTTTACTATATCCGTATCTATTTTTGAGAATCATCTCCAGTTATTGTTCGAAAAAAGTTAAATACACGTATACAAAGGAGTTAAATGCACGTATACAAAGGGGTTGTGCCAAGTATGGCACTACCTCCAAAATCACAGCTCAGTGGACGACAAATGGTCCCGCAGGTTCTACCCTGAAGATCATCTACGAGTCCTGACACGCATGAATCCTGTTGAACAAGTTTCGTAACACGTTTATCATCACGAAATGAAGACCTTCTCCTTCTCCCCGACAAGTATGACAGCTCAATAAAACGAAATTTTTAATGAATTTTGGCATAGTTTTGACCGTGTCATCATGCAAAAACTCGCTGCCTGAATGCCGAGACGCGTAGAACGTCTTCATGAGGCCCGTGGAAAAGTTGCTTGATGTTAAGTGATTATATTCCTATTTTTTTTTTCATCTTTAAAGTCTTTTATCTGTAAATAACATTCGTTTTGGTTATAAGAGTGTAAATTTTATTGTGGCAGACTATATATATATATATATATATATATATATATATATATATATATATATATATGATGAAAATAACCACGAAGGAAAATTAAAACACGAAATAGTGCTGAAGTATTCATGAGAACGTCATTAAGACGAAAGCGCTTGAACACTCTTTTATGTTTAAATTTCCTTTGTGGTTAATTTCATCCTAAATATTATTCACGTGTTACTTTCATGAAATAAGTTTCATATATATATATATATATATATATATATTATATATATATATATATATATATATATATATATATATATATCAGGGTTGGGTCAATTAAATTAATTAACTTAACTTTTTTGCCGATTAACCGATTAAGTTAATTAACTTAACTAGTTAAATTTTTAAAAAAGTTTTACTTAACTTAATTGAAATATCTCCAAATTAATTGATTAACTTCAATTAATTTTCAATTAATTTTCCTAATTTGAAAACTGACTAATTTGACTAGCTATTGTTGGTAAGGAATCTGGATTATGTTCTGTGTCAATAAAGTACAATATAAAACATACAGTTTAGAAAACAATTTGTTATTAAATTCATTTTACCTTCATTTTTACAATGGAAAACTATTATAGGCCTAAAAGTTGAGACTCATTGAGAACAGTTAAGTTGAGACCATAAACAAATTTAATTTATTTATAAAAAACAGAAAAATGATAAAAGCTTATAGGAAAAATTATCCTTATGTCTTGCCCTGTATAATATGCAAAACAAATACGTATAATTTAACAGACATTGACAACCACACATACAAGGTGATCCACATAATTACAGGTTTATCATTACCTTGATTAGTTATATATAATGATGATTCTACAGACTACTTCCAAGAAATAAAAAGTTATAATTGATTAACTTTCAAAATTATCTTAACTAGTTAATTTTTAAAATTTGCATTAACTTAACTTAATTGGTAAGAATCTCACATTAACTTAACTAGTTAATTTTGGAAGTTAGTCGACCCAACCCTGATATATATATATATATATATATATATATATGCGCCTCGGTGGTGTACTGGTTAGCATCGCTGACTACGAATCCATCGGCCCCGGGATCGAGACCCGGTGACGGCAGTCGGCGCGCAGCAAAACCCAACTGTTCATCCTCGCACACAATAAAGAAAGTGGTTGATAGATAAATGGGTATACTGGGTGGCCTAGACGCTGGGCTGTTGGTGGGGCGTGGTTCGGATTCCACGTTAAACTGTAGGTCTAAGGTGGAGTGAAAAGCTTGACCTTCTCAGAATGAACAATTCGGGCGGAAGTAAAACCATAGGTTACCAAAGGTAGATAAGACTGCTATAAGATTTTACATTTAAGAACTTTAACCATATACTGAAATTTGGCTAAACTTAATGGCGTATCATACAGTTGGAGATCATATTAAAAACTGTTGAATACTGTACAAGAAACTCGGTGTATATACGGATATTTAATTGACAGTAATTAATATATTTATTTTATGTTTAGTTATTATAAACAATAATAATCTTCATACATAATTTTAAATTTTAAAAATTGTTGTATATTATTAGCAGCGAATGTTTAGTTTCATGAAACAAATTTTGACTCTTGCTGCCAGCCAGATTTTAGTTAATAAAAAACTAATTTTATTTTAGTAATAAAGACGAAACTTTGTTTTAGGAACAAAAATAGACCCCCAACATCAAATTTTGGCTAAGAGGAACAAAAAACTTTGGGTTAGTGCACTTAACAGTAGTCGTGTTAAGCAATTTTTTTTTTCAATGTAAGGATTATATAAAAAAAAAAACAGTCCCAAATGTTTTAAACGAATTTCATTGGCTTTTAAAAAAGCCTTTTCCAAATATTCCGTTCGAGAGCAACCATCTCCGGACTCTGTCAGACGAAGAAAAAAAAATGCATTCAACAAGTGTCAGACGCCTTCCATGTCTGCGAGCGGCCAAAGAGAGAAAGCTATTTATTGATAGCAGATCTACTATATCTCTCGGGAGATAATAAAATAATTTTCAGTATTAATTTTACGAATTAATTTATGTAACTATAAAGCAGAGAAATGAATGCAAAAAATTTAATGATTTTTTTTTTTTTTTTACCTTCGCTGCGTGATACACTGATGATCTTCGCGAGATCATCGAGAGACCGTCGTCTGAATTTTAAAGATTTTAAAAATACATAGCTACAGCTGTTAAAGAAAACAAATTGAATGTCATCTTACCTGAAAGCCGTGATCTGACTGTCGTTGGGAGGGGGCGGCGGGGTCCTGGATGGTCAATGGTTCAAGCGCACCTTTGGACATCGTCTCTACAAAGGGCGCTGCATCTTAGGCACTGCCGTGCCCCACATGCCCGTCTTTCCCCTCCTGCCGGCGGCGAGGGGCAGGGCGCCGCGGGAGGAGGGGACGAAGAGATATTACGATATCCAAGAGATGTTCGATTCGTGTTCACTGGACCTTCGCATGCGAGCGTCCAAGATTCAGACCATGCAAATCTTTGATTTGAAATACTCAGTATGGAGCGATACAGCTCTCTGGAATACGGACCAAAACTGATCGATTTACTACTTAAATGGCTTTTTCATGCACTTGTAGTAGGTAGTATGGTCGACTGCACTTTGAGGGTCACTTTGCGATATTTTC
Source organism: Bathynomus jamesi (assembly GCA_023014485.1). NCBI lineage: Eukaryota > Metazoa > Arthropoda > Malacostraca > Isopoda > Cirolanidae > Bathynomus > Bathynomus jamesi. Next base: position 379,814 of record JAJOZX010003009.1, on the reverse strand, counting down.
TTTTTTAAGTTCAGATGTGATCGCCGTTTCTGAGCTTTTCACCTTAATATCAAATAAACACCCTTATATCAATTCACATAAATATCACATAAAAATGTAACCGGCTTATTCACAGGGCGTGCCTTTTAAACAGGTGTTACTAAGAAACAGGTGGAGGGGTGCACCTTATATTTCAGTGCATAATAAACTTATCTTTCATATTAAACGACTAATCCCCATACTCGTAACCTTATGATGAAGTTTTTTCCTTACTCACATTATCTAAACTCATCTTGAACGAAGATTACCATAAAAAAGCACTTTTCAAATACAAATGCGGTGCGGTCGCAAGAATCCAACTTAGAACTAAACATGGCTCCTGTGGCCAAGATGTGCTATTGATTGGACACGCGCGTAATCAATAGTTTGAGGGGTTAAAAACCAGCTGAGCGCGCGCAATGCATTCCCCCAGAGTGGCATTCCCGCCTCTTTATTAATCTTCTATTTTCTTACATTTAATTCCGAAAGGATGGATATTGCGCAGACGCGCAGTTTCACTAAATTTCATCTGTATTGCGCGGGAAAGAAAACATTGCATTCATTTTAATTTCAAATGACAAGAAGGCTATGTGCGGTGTCTCACACACATATATACACACAAATACAGTATATATATATGTATATATACGCCGTATAACACTATAATGAACTTTGAATTTTATGTAAACGATATATAATTATTGTTAAAACTTGTAACGAAACAGGCGTAAAATAAGTAATGTTATACAGATATAAATGGTTTCCTTATCTATCGATATGTAATATGATACAGGCATGACTATGTATGAAATATCATGTACACATTCTATTAAGTAGTTTAAACGCAAAGGTCACTAATGGTCGCTACACGATGAGCAGGTGTCTGAAGTTGTGCGAAGTTTATTTATTTTAAGTTAAAATCAATGACATCGGATTGGGACAGCGCAACATAAAGAAAGTATGATAGATTTTCTCATACGTAAGAATAATCAGTGACGAAGACTAGAAACTGGCGCAGCGCTCAGGCCAACTAAAGCGACCCCATTGCGCAAATTCTCGGATTATTATTCACCAACACCATCGGGAGTCTAACCCCGACCTCAGTTTCGTTTGTAGGAAAACGGTGTTACCCACTGAGCTACTGGTGTTAGTAAGTTCCAGAAATACTTCAATTTCATCCTCAATTCTTTACCCGAGTAGTAGTAGTAGTAGAAGAACGAAAAACTACTTAGTTATCACAACCAAATACGTGGTTAATTAAATATTTGCCAACCAATTCAAATGGTTTATCCAACCATGCTAAGGTTGCATTAATTATTTAATTTGTAATTTAAAAAGTAGACATGATCAGTGGAATAATATCATGATTGGTTGATATCATGACTGGTTGATATCATGATTGGTTGATATCATGATTGGTTGATATCATGATTGGTTAACATTTGGATTTGTTGCTGATAAATATTTAATTAATCGTGTAATTGGTTGTTGCAGCTCTTTTTTGTCTCCGAATGTATGTAACAGCGATTACGGCAACACGCTGAACTATTGAAATAAACCAATCTCTCCCTCGACGTTCACCGTATGTCAAATTCGTTTACATTCATGTTTTGGCGAACTTTGCTATCACCACGTGACGTTTTAGGAAATACTTATGCCTCATTTTTAATTAACAAACGTTTTAGTTATTTTCGCCCGCGCGTGGAGCTGGGAAGAGGTATTGTTTGCAGTCGTGTGTGTGTGGTGTGTGTGTGTTGTGTGTGTGCAAAGTAACTCTTAAATGGTCCAACCGTCTGAGAGTTCTGCTGGCAGGAGTTTGCATCTCCTGATGCATTTATATGTTAAATAAATAGGAAGGTTGTCAGTGGACAAAGAGCGAATAGTTGCGTCTTTATAACAGCTTCAGATCGTCGTTAAGAAAAACGACAAAGCAACCCGTCTGTCCAGGTAATAACACCAGAATTCAATTACGCGAATTAACATTGAAGTCAACGCATGAAACGATAAAAGTAGTTATTGGTTTTCAATCCTTTGCTGCAAAGAATCAGAGCATGACCGGTCGATAGGATATTTATACGTTATTAAACAAAAGAATTTTATGAAATCCTGCTGTAGCTGAAGCTATTTAGGTTAACTAATAGTTTTGTTGAGGGCGCATGATCGAATTAATCTGTAATTTTATCCCTATATATATATATATATTATACACACATGGTGTGTGTGTGTGTGTGTGTGTGTGTGTGTGTGTGTCTGTGTGAGAATGACAAGTCTCGAAAATGTTTGGTTTAATAATTAATACATACTGTGTGACGTGTGTCACTACTTGTACGTAGTAATACAGGTTCATACTTTATAAAATAATCAGATTATATATATATATATATATATATATATATATATATATATATATATATATATATATATATATATATATATACATATAATCTGATTATTTTATAACTTTATATATATATATATATGTTATAAATAATCAGATTATATGTATATATATATATATATATATATATATATATATATATATATATATATATATATATATATATATAATCGGATTATTTTATAACATATATATATATATATATATATATATATATATATATATACACACACACACACACACACACACCACACACAGAGAGAGAGAGAATTTAACTTGTATATACTTTTAGAAGTTTTTGAACAACAGTTCAGGATCGACCTATGGTCGATCTCTCCAGAGCATCTCGCCTCATTTTCGGAACTTGATGAAGGAGAGAATTGGTTTCCGTTCTCCTCCTGACCTCGTAGCCAGCCACGCATGGCTGCTCAGGGACTTTGCACAAAAACCTGCCCAGCTTGTTCTTGAAATTATTCAGGTTGGTGTACCGGAGGTTCCTCAGTTCTTTGGGCAGAACATTAGAGTTTCGGGCATCGTATTCTCAGGGAAATTTCCATCCTCCTTTGCATGGTCCCCTGTCCTACCGCAGTGTGTTTCTGTTTTGTTTCTAAGGTTGGGAACACAACGCTCGAGTATTTTACTTACATATATGATTGTGTACCGCTCGCTTCTTCTTCCCAGAGAGTAGAGTTTCAGGGATTGTAGTCGAGACCAGTAGTCTTCATCTTTCATTTCCTCTACTATCCTAGACGAAAAACTCTTTTGTATGGCTTTTACGTTTGCAATGTCTCGTTTTCTGAATGGGTTTGTGAGTACTGAGCAAATCTCGATTATTGGTAGGACTGGACTCTTCCATAATTTTAACACAGTTTATTTTTCTGCTGTAGGGGCTCCTCCAGATATTTCCAATTACTTTTCTAGCTGTTGTAATTTTAATGTTATAGTGTTCTTTGTATTCTGACATTATTACTTCAAAATCCCTGACTTGTTGGCTTGATGTTATCTGTTTGGCTTGCAGTGTTTTGTACCCTTTATTCTGTAACATCTTGTTGTTACCATATATTAGAAGTTGGATTTTTTCTTCTTGAATATCATATTGTTTTTTTCCGCTCGCTTCAAAAAAGTTTCAATGTCGTTTGGTAATTTTTCTGTCACCATCGTTTAATATTTCCTTGCATATCTTTGTGTCATCCGCGAAACACGACACTATGCTGTCATTAATATCTGTATCGATGTCTGCAATCATTATTATAAACAGCAAGGGAGCTTATACTGTACCTTGTGGGACAGAACTGACGATTTTTGAGACTTTTGACTCCATTTTCTACCACTCGTTGTGTTCTTTTCAGAAAATTAAATATCTATCGTCCAAGCTTTCTAGCAGCTGCTGAATTCTTAAATTTGTTTGGTATAATTCCATGATCACATTCATCGAAGGCTTTAGCAAAATCGGTATATTTTACACCTCTAGTTTGACTTCAACACAATGGACGCAATGCTTCTAGTATTTTCTCTTGGTGGTCTAACAACTGTGATAGGCATGATCTTTCCATCCCTGAAGCCGCGATGGTTCGGACTGAATAAATTATTTTCTCATAGGTAACAAGCAATTTTGCTTCTAATTACCCATTCGAAGCACTCTATAAAGTGGGAGGTGAGAGCTATTAGCCGATAATTCTTAGGCATTACTCTGTTATCTCCTTTGAATAAGGGGGCAATGTTCGCGTCCTTCAATGGAGGTGGAATTTTCTCGTATAGAGTGATTTTCTCCACAGTAAGTATAGAGGCTTGGCAATACTCCCTTTATATTTCTTTGGAAACGTGCATTCCATGTTTCTGACCCTGGTGCTGAATTTTCTCGTATTTGGGATAAAGCCTTAATTATGTGTCTTTCCAAGAACTCTAAATTTGTTAATAGACTCATGTCTGAATTTGTTCTTGCTGATATATATATATATATATATATATATAAAGTTGGTTTAAAATTATTTTTAAAACCGGAGAGAGAGAGCGTTACAAGTTACAAGGTACAAAGAAAAGTACCTCAAAAGGCCTTGCGGCCCATACCGAGAAGGTACCAATGGCAACGGGTGCCAGGGAAAATTTTCTACAGACTCAAATAGTGTGCAAGATTTGGTCTAACCTTTTCTTGAAATGATCCACAGAGGAACTGTTCACAACTTCTGAGAGAGAGAGAGAGAGAGAGAGAGAGAGAGAGAGAGAGAGTTCTATTTATAATTACTGTACATTAAAATCGACAAAGCACAGCCATGAATGTACCCTGGTGCTGAATTTTCTCGTATTTGGGATAAAGCCTTAATTATGTGTCTTTCCAAGAACTCTAAATTTGTTAATAGACTCATGTCTGAATTTGTTCTTGCTGATATATATATATATATATAAAGTTGGTTTAAAATTATTTTTAAAACCGGAGAGAGGAGCGTTACAAGTTACAAGGTACAAAGAAAAGTACCTCAAAAGGCCTTGCGGCCCATACCGAGAAGGTACCATGGCAACGGTGCCAGGGAAAATTTTCTACAGACTCAAATAGTGTGCAAGATTTGGTCTAACCTTTTCTTGAAATGATCCACAGAGGAACTGTTCACAACTTCTGAGAGAGAGAGAGAGAGAGAGAGAGAGAGAGAGAGAGAGAGAGAGAGAGAGAGTTCTATTTATAATTACTGTACATTAAAATCGACAAAGCACAGCCATGAATGTACAATAATAACAAAGCTTTGCATTATTCAAAACGTTCTCAGTTTGTATACTTTACATCAATTTTGCGGTCAAACCTGCTTGTGGAGAATTCACATGACTGTTCATTTGCATGGCCTCCAGACTCTGTTAAAAATTATCGTCCTAACACCTCATTAAGTTGTATAGATGCCTTGAGACAATTTTATATTTAGTACATCGATAATACAAAAGTAATCCTATTTTATATTGATATATATTTTAATAATAGTAATAACATTAATGGAATGATTAAATATGATTGGTATTTTATTTGAAATTACGATTGCATATGTCTCCTGGCCAATAAAGGCTGATTTTATGTTTTTTTATTTATTTATTGTGATAAGGATAATATAGTCACCTACAGTGGAAGAAATTTTACGACTTGAAGTAATGAAGTTATAAAATGTGTTACATAATACATAATAATAATAAATTATAATAGACTATATTATTTACAAAAAATGTGTTTTGTATCGAAGTATAATTTAATATTTTGAAATTAATACATTCTTTTTTTCTGGAACAACAGATTCTAGTTACAGTATTTTTAGATTTGTTAGAAAATTTGTATTACATTAATTTTCTTTTATTTATTTAGCTTTCTTAACTGTCATTGTGATATATATTTTTTATTAGCACACCGCCATAGCCTAAATTAATGGTTGCTGTACATACTATAGGTATAGGCATAATGATTTTTATGGTGTACTCTCGAATTTTTTTCCATAGAAAACGAATAAACTTGTTTATAGAAAACAACTGTTATAGGGCGAACTTATAAATATAGGTTTTATTTTCAGTTAATTTAATACAGTTACTGTAAATATATAATTTCTATATAACATGATAATAATAAAGACACTTAGTTATAATTTATTCACAGATAAAAATGCTCGGTCATTATCTGCATTTAGAATAAATAATTATTTTCGTCCCCTTTTGAAATCTTGAAAACAAATAAAGGCTTTTTATATTTGGCTTGAATATGTACACCCAAAAGAAGTTCATAGAAGAATGTTACTATGCTTAAACTTAAATAATATAAAATTATGTGGTTAATGATTAAATTAAGATATTCAAATCCAAACTAAACGTGGAAGAAGTCTGAGGAATTCATGTAGCTTATGCACTAAAAGAAACTATTTAATTTAAACAAAATCCTTGTTTGGATTTTAAACTAACAGAGAACTGTAATCAAAATTTTCAGGCCCCGTTTCGTTAAAATTGAACTAAATAAATGATGGGATCACCTGAAGACCAGGGCCCCCAGCCTTCGTTAGTTAGCCTTATAAGGCTAACTAACGAAAATGTCACGACTTAACCTAACCAATCGTTAGATCAACTGTACGCCTTTGACGATTGGTTAGGTTAAGTCGTGATATTTTCGTTAGTTAGCCTTATAAGGCTAACTAAAGAAGGCTGGGGGACTTGATCTTCAGGTAGGGTGGCCAGACGTCCGGCTGTAGGCGGACAGTCCGCCTTTTGAGCACTCTGTCCTTAGGGTGGCCATTTCCAAATTTCCAAAAAGGAGGACACTGCGTATGTGGCCGTACGTTAACATATACAGTATAATATATATATATATATATATATGTTGGGGTAAATGTGATAAATTGGTAATTATGCATAATTGAAAATATCATGACTTAACCTAACCAATTGTCAAGGGCGTACAGTTGACCTAACCGGGCATTCAATTGACCTAACCTGGCATTCAATTCAATTGACCTAACAGGGCATTCAAGGTTAGGTCAATTGAATGCCCGGTTAGGTCAACTGTACGCCCTGACAATTGGTTAGGTTAAGTCATGATATTTTCAATTATGCATAATTACCGGTAATTATGCATAATTACCAATTTATCACATTTACCCCAACATATATAATATATATATGTTAACGTATGGCCACATACGCAGTGTCCTCCTTTTTAAATGGCCACCATATTTTCAGGTGATCCAAATGATGTTACATGAAAGTAAATTTAGTTTAGATTAAACACAGGCCGCGTAATTATAAGAGTATATTTATTTGATATTAATCCTTTTCAGATTTCCCACATGAAGTCAAGCAGGCCACCTCCAATTTAATGTAATCTTATCAGCGAAGTGAAGCCCATTTCCAAGTAAATATAATCTTATGTGTTTAATGTAAATCAGATTATTTTTAAGTACCATCATTTATTTAGTTCAATTTTAACAAAACTGCGCCTCATAATTTCGAACACTATTTTGTTAGTCTAAAATAAAAAAAAAAATCTTTAAATTAAATAAAGAGTGTTTTGGGTGCAGGACCTCTTCAAACACAATATAGGATAACGAATATATTACAGTGTACTCGTATATACAGTGTCAAAAAGATGTACACACACATTTTAGGAAAGAAAAACAACCCATTACAAACCTCAGAAAAGGTATTCATTTGGTATGTGTACAGAAGCAATAGTTTGTAGGACATGGTGAACTATCGCAGATTTTCAAATTGACCACCATTTGCTTCTAGGCACCCTTGACAACGGCGAACAACTGAATGACAAACGTTCACCAAGGTAACTACTGGGATAGTTCTTGAAGTGTGGCTGATTTTCTACTGTACACTACATCCTTCAGGTAGCCCCACAAGTAAGTCAGGTGAAGTTAAATCAGGCGAACTTGGGGGATACTCAACACTTCTTCTTTGGCCTATCCACCGGTCTGGGAAATGTTCATCAAGATAGGCACTGACATCACGATGGTAATGTGGGGATGCCCCGTCTTGTTGGGAGTAAACTTCCTCATCTCCATACAGCTGATGAATGGCAGGCACAATGGTTACCTCAAGCATGTGGAGGTACGCAGCACCAGTAACTGTCCCTTCAAAAAAGTACGGTCCCACAATACCTTTGGATGACACACCACACTAGACTAAGTCCTAATAAATGCACTGTCTTCTCTACATGAATGTTCAGATTTTCAGGGGACCAACACACAATTATGTCGGTTCATTGTACCATTGAGCTTGAATGTTGCCCATCCGACCAAACAATCATGTCCACAAACCGTGCATCCTCGTCCACCTTCCCTTGAAACATTCACAAAACTCAGCTCTGCGATCGGGATCGTCTTCAATCATTTCATGTAACAGTCTCGGCACATAAAATTTCCACATAGCTATTTTGAGAATGCTGTGTAGACTTGTCCTGCTGATTCCAGTCTCACGAGCACATCGCCTTACAGATTTTTGAGGTGATCGTGTGAATTGCTGTAACATCATAGCAGAGTTTCCTCACCCGTTGATGAGCGGGGTCTCCCAGATCGTTGCTTGCACACGTCTTGCACAGTACCGTACGTCTCAAATTTATCACGAATTCTTGAAATGTTCTTCGTGATGGAGGTTCCGTTGCAAATTCACGTCTCCACTGTCTTTGCACTTCACACACATTTTCGAATTTCCAGTACCACTTCAAAATTTCTTCGCGTTGTTTGAACGTCAAGCGTCCCTCCGCCATGTTGTTTACGCTTTGCATTATGGGTATCATTTCGCTTTGCATTATGGGTATCGTTTCGCTTTGCATTATGGTATCATTTCGTTTTCTCTTTACGACTAACGCCATCTGTTAGGTGTATGCCACACTAATTAGAGGCACATTAAAATTGGGTTCCACTATAACTACGTGATTAGATATTCATTATAAAAATGTGTGTACATCTTTTTGGGACACCCTTATATATAAGAAACATCAGATTTTTAAAATGTACAAAAGTGATTGTTTTACTTTCTCATGTAAAACGTTATCCGAATGAGAGGTAAACAAAACCAACAACTATATTACTCGTGAAAATAAATATATATATTTACATATAAATATATTTATATGTTGTATTATAAGTTGGGCCTTATTTTAAGCTTGTGCAATCTGCATGGCATTACTGGCTAATGTAATATATTAGTACAGGTAATGAATGAAAGCCATTTTTATGCTCGTAAATAATTTTATTAATTCATACGTATTGGTATGTATCGGTCAAAGATCTTAATAAACAACAATAAAGAAACTCATAGATTTATGCAAAAAAACTTCACTTTTTTCTACGTGAAAGTCACAATTCGTTTTTCTGTATCCACCCGAAGAGGATGCTAGTGGGCATCGAAACTGTTGTGGAAATAAACTCTGTCTATTAGAGTGGGTTTTTATTATCATATCATAGATTTATCCTTGAAAATATTTGTATTAAATACAATGATAATTATATAAAATTCATTAGTTAAAATTCTTATTAATTAAATCCATTAACAATTACATACAGTTAATACAATTAAAATTCATATTAAATTCAAAGACATTTATATGGAATGAAATTAATTTAAATTAAAGTCGGTACTAAATACAGTGACAGTTAAATACAATTAAAATTCTTCTAAAATACTGATAATTAAATACAGTTAAAATTTTTTTAAAATACAGTGACAATTAAATATAATTAAGATTCTTTTAAAATACAGTGACAATTAAATACAATTAAAATTCTTTTAAAATACAGTGACAAATACAATTAAAATTCTTTTAAATTACAGTGATAATTAAATACAAATAAAATTATTTTTAAATACAGTGACAATTAAATATAATTAAAATTCTTGTTAAATACAGTGACAGTTTATCGCCAGACGATATTATCT
>JAJOZX010003009.1:360000-362500 GCA_023014485.1 Bathynomus jamesi | reverse complement strand
ACTTACTTCGTGTGGGTTCGAACGACGGTTCAGGATTGACTTGTGGTGAGAGAGAGAGAGAGAGAGAGAGAGAGAGAGAGAACTCCAATATGCTTTATTTCCATTCATAAAACTGTTCTTGAAAGAATACATGAAACGAAAGTGAATTATCTTCCCTATACACACTGTTGCATAAGTCCTGTCCTCTGTACGCTCATCAAAGACAATAGAAAACAGACACGCAAGAATTTCATGGATTTAAGCCTTCCAAAAAAAAAAAGAAAAACATTGCCCAGTTACCATGGAAACCAATATTTGGATGCGTGTTTTAGGAAACAATGTATATTATTATTATTATTATTATTATTATTATTATCAGCAGCCTATTTTATTTAACTTAAAAAACATAAAATATCACACGTATCTCTTAAACTACTCTTCCACTCAATGGGTTTCCTTCAAAACGCAAATATCGGTTTCCATGGCAACTGCGCATCGTTGGTGAACTTAAATCTTTGAAACTGTTGCGTCTCAGTCTTTCAGAGTATTTTATAAAGCTCAAGAAAAGTTCCCCCTCCCCCCCCCCCCCCCCGATCCAAAAGGTTCGACCAATTTGGTTGTTTCTAAATTATAGTATTTAATCAAACTACTTTATATTAATTATAAAGTATGCTTGCTTGTGTATCGGTTCAATTTTGTATAAAAAGTTGTCTGTTTTGAATTCCATTCGCTCAGAATGATTCTATATATTCTATATATTATTCTATATATTATGGTTGTAAATTGTGACTTGGTCCGCAATTGATATGGACCGTGACTTATTTTTGGTTGGCAAGGTACTGGTATTGATGGATACCGTAATGAAATTGACTGGATTCCTTGGATCTGATATATTTGCATGTCGGTTATACTGTAAATGGATATGGAGTGTAACATATTTGTGGATAGTAGTCTATTATGACTTGATCCTCTGGATCCAGAGATTCTATCTTTAGTTTTAAATTGAAAATTAATTAGTTTTAAATTCATAATTATTTAGTTTTGTAAAAATTGGTCGTTGCCAATGTACAGGCAGTTTTTACATAGTGGAGCCACCTCGATGGGCCGAAGTGGCCCCTAGTGTGCCCACTGTAAAAATTTCTTATGTTCTTGCGGTTCGGAACCCACGTAAAATTGTAGGTCCCCTCCGCCACCACGGAGGACATGCACAATACACAATTACGAACACAGTTAGGTAGACCAGCCATGAGTGGATCCTAGGGTCTTTGTTGGTCTGAAACATTATAACATTATATATCATAGAATGTTTCAAATGAAACATGAAATGTTGCAAAATTGAACTAATGCAGATAGTTTGGAAACCGACTATATTAAAGTATAAATTTTCTTACTGTAGCTTTGTATTATATATTTTAGGATTCATTTTAGCGTTTTCATTAAGTTATCCCTTAGATTTAGCGAGAAAATAGTGTGTGTGTGTGTGTGTGAGATTAATTTCACAATTAAACACGTGAAAATAATAAATGATGCACACCCACGAGGAAAAATGGTGAGATGCTCAATACACGAAAGGTCCTGGAATCGCTTTTTATTTTCTCTGTTGGTGTACACCATCGTATGTATGTATGTATGTATGTGTGTATGTATTTATGTATGTATGTATGTATGTATGTTGGTATGTAAATCTACTTAATGTGTTTTCCACAAAGCAATAGTTAAGTGCAGCTTCCAAAAGATTAGACAAACATTTATGCTGTATACCAAGTGATGATGCTAACCTAGGCTAAAACATGAGCAAAAATCAGTAAAAGAGATAACTAGATAGATAGATAGATAGAGAGATAAAGAGTTACAAGGAATTACAAGGACGAAAGGAAGTTCGAAGACCTTTCGGTCCATTCGGAGAGGTTCCTGTTATTAAACTTGTGGATTTTTTAATTATTCCAGCAGTGGCACAAAACTAAATAGAAAAGTATAAAGCTCTCTCCCCACTCTCCGATCCCTTCCTGCCAGAGGTGGGTACAGAAAAAAATTTAAGAAAATACCTTGATTCCAGAAAAGTACCCAAAGAAATTTCATAGGAAAGCAAAGACTATATAAACTAGCCCTACAATTACGCTATGTACACACAGAAATCGTACATTAGATAGCACCGTTGTATAAACTAACGTAATAATATATTTGTGATAATCGTATATCAACGACTTGGTGTCGCCATAAGAACCTCGAACATATGATAGTTTTGGTTTTATACAAAATATTTACAGCTCTATTTACCGTGGTATCGGGCCAACAAAGATCCTATGACCCACTCCACGCTAGCCCCAAAAGGATTAAGAGAGAGGAAAATATCAAACTATCCATGTCTACACTCATGTACGCGCAAAGCCATCACGCCGGCAAGGTAATGATATGCTTCTACGGGAAAGGGGTTGAAACAGGAACTGAGAACGAAAATCAGATTTTTCACACCATACACTACTCTCACCTTTCACATGCACCCAGCCACCCAAGAGAAGAA
>JAJOZX010003009.1:297500-355000 GCA_023014485.1 Bathynomus jamesi | reverse complement strand
TGTATAAGGAACTATTGTTTTCCACTTCTCATTTAAAAGTAATTAATGGTAAGCGCCTATTTATTTCCACCCAAAACTCTCATACGTCTAAAAGGATTCTGAAACAACGGCAAAAGCATCATGTCGAAGCCAAACTACATCTTGCAGTTATTGTATTAACACAAATGTAACATGGTAAATTTTTGACCAAATTTACTTTGATGTTTGGTGAACTGAAAGACTTCTTTGAAAGTAGCTTTATTGGATTTGTAAATTAGGTGTCTGCCAGAGAGTCTGGCGTAGCTATCCACTGCAAAAGAGGTGGGGCTGCAGCACGAGAGATGAGGGGTGAAACCTTCATTTAGTGTTGACTGGATTTACTCATTATGCAAATAATTATTCTCGGACTATTCCATAAAGTCTTACTAAAAGTTGGAGAGAATGAGTTACCCATACTCAGTATACTTGAAAATCAAGTATACTGATGCCTATACCACTAAAAAACAGTTCATGCCCGTGTGCATCAAGGTGTGTTATCGATTACTTCAAAAAGTATTATATCCCTATCATAACGGACATAATAATATGACTTTGTTTCCAAAAGGTGCAAAGTCCAATTCACTTTGTTTCCAAAAGGGTCTAAATTCACAAATTCACCAACAGCGCCCTCTATAAACTACAATGTTAGTATAATTGTATGTATCTACATCTACAGTGAGAGATAAATGAGGATGTGTGGTGAACACTATGCAGTATGCATGCTGAGTCCAACACATGCATGGCACGGCATTGGCTCAACAGTGGCGTGTGGCTCATCGTCAGGATGACATTTTGGCTTGATATAATTTGATATGATTGAATGAACTCGTAGATATATTGAAATAAATAATACTGGTTTTGTACGGCTGTTTTTTTGTGTTTGTTTCGGTGTAATCCAGAAGTCTTTCGGACAACATGTCTTTGATTGTGTTCCAAAAGGTGCTAAGTCCACCACCAATTACAAACAAAAAACGTATTTACAAATTAACCATTTTTATTCAGACATCTTTTCTTGCTCAATGGTATTCACTCCCAACATTAATGTGAAAACTACTTTAAGGACAGACTAAAGTAAAAACATATAAAATATGCCAATATCTTAGAAACTGGTTTTATGGACTGAGCGCCTTTTGAAAATCAGCGCTTCATATATAAAAATATATTTTAAAAAGCGGAAGAAAAAGAGGATACAATTTATGCTAATAATGAGTGAGGAGGGCCACGAAATGGCACAACGCTCAGGCCAGACCAATTCGGCCCATTACTCCCGGATTAATATTACTACCACCATCAGAAGTCGAACTCCCGACCGCATTGTCTTCACTTCGCTTATAGGGAAACGGCGTTACCCACTGAGCTTGGGCATTAGTTACCATTCATATTGATGATAGTGGCTAAAGAGAGGTAGTGAAAACGGTCTTTACCTCGTCTTACTCCGGGTATTCGGAGGTAAGGTGAATACTTTGCATAAGAACCATAATACTCATAACTTCAATGTAAACAAAGGTTTACCATACACTTAGAGCGCCCGGTAGCTCAGTGGTTACGCTGGCAGAGTCCAATCGGTGTGTCGCTGGTCGCTCCTGGCCGTTGACATCGGGTGGAGTTGAGTTCGCCGCTTATTCTGTTTTTACTCTGGCTCAGATGATCCTTGAGGCACACTCACTCCCACCCCCCCATGGGGAAATGAGCTTCTCCGATATTACCTTTATTTTTTAATAAATAATTTTGATTTCATCTTTAAATTAAGTTAACTTTCATTCTCATTCGTGTCGATGGTTTTTTACGCAGTTTCGTCCAATTTAATTTACCAAGTCGATTGTTAGTGTAGTTTGTGAAGTCATCCAACAGATGATCACGACTCTTTAAGTCGTTTTTCTTTGCATGTAATCAGCTTCAGCAAACTTGAAAGGAAAGGTAAATTTATTTCTCAAAAACCTTTTCCTATTATCAAATTCTTTATTGGATATATATATATATATATATATATATATATATATATATATATATATATATATATATATATATATTATAATATATATATATATATATACACACACACACACACACACACACATATTATACAGTATATGCATATACACACACACATATATACACTAAGCTGTAGTTCAAACCCTCAAGTAATATATGTATATACTGTATAGTGTATATTTGAGTATATATACACACCTCGTAACCTCGTAGTAGCTCCTTGCGTTGGTCTTTCTTCACACGAAGATGAAGCTGGTGGTCCCACCTCTAATCCTGGCCTGTTGGAGGAGTGAGTTGCTCTTTTGTGATCTTTATTGCACACAGCCAGGCACACCTGGCTTATCTGGTACCATCCTGAGCCAGGCGTCTCATCTTCTTTTGATTCCTGATCTCCTTCAGGAAGCTAGGTGAATAGTCTTGACCTCCTAACAACCAAGCTATTTTCCTTTAGAGTTGAGGGTGTCCCTTGTCTGGCTTTTAGTTTGGGGACACTACGCATTCTACCTTTCCTATTTTCCGCTGTTGTTTGGGTGGTTACCGGGTTCAGCTTGAAGTTAAGTACAAGTTTCTGTATTTTTTCCATGTGTAAATTATGGTGTGTGTGTTTCTCTCTTTCTTTTTCTTTCCAGTGAATATACAGGGTGGGCGGAAAGTAGCTCCCTATTTTGGATTGGTAAAAAAATACGTATATTATCCATTTATTTCAGAAGAAATAATATGAAAAGGTAGGCATACATGGTAGGTTTTCTATAAAATTCAATGTGGGCTCCAACTCTTTCCACCAGCTTCTGGAGCCGCCCAGGAATGGCGTCCACTGACTTTAGCAGGAACTCCGGCGGGATGGAGGACATGACTTCCCGAATTCGGTCCTCCAGTTCTTCCAATGTCCTCGGTTTGGTGCGGTAGACTTCTTCCTTTACCCACCCCCAAAGAAAGAAGTCGCACGGTGTCAAGTCGGGGCTCCTGGCTGGCCATTGATGTGGACCACGACGACCCATCCAACGCCCAGGGAAGTGGGCATCCAGCCACTCACGGACAACAAGAGCGAAGTGCGGAGGGGCGCCATCTTGCATAAATATCAGATCGTCGATGTTCTCCCATGTGCTGACAACCGGCCAGACCTCGTTTCGCAACATAGCAAGGTACCGCTCAGCATTCATGGTGTTGCGCAGAAGGAACGGGCCCACAACATGATCTGAGGTCATACCACACCACACCGTTACACTGAACCGATTCTGCCGTTTTTCAGCGGTAACCGTGCGACTTCTTTCTTTAGGGGTGGGTAAAGGAAGAAGTCTACCGCACCAAACCGAGGACATTGGAAGAACTGGAGGACCGAATTCGGGCGGGAAGTCATGTCCTCCATCCCGCCGGAGTTCCTGCTAAAGTCAGTGGACGCCATTCCTGGGCGGCTCCAGAAGCTGGTGGAAAGAGTTGGAGCCCACATTGAATTTTAGAGAAAACCTACCATGTATGCCTACCTTTTCATATTATTTCTTCTGAAATAAATGGATAATATACGTATTTTTTTACCAATCCAAAATAGGGAGCTACTTTCCGCCCACCCTGTAGATTTAATTTACGAAGTCTTTTCCAGTAGTTGAGTTCTTTGCAGCAGTCATCAATCTTGATTGTGAAATTTCTTTGAATTTCTTCTAGTTTATTAATCTCTTTCTTTTTATGTGGGGACATCAAGACTGAGCAGTATTCAGGTTTTGGTATGGTCAGTGTTTTCAGCAGGGGAATCATTACTTCCTTGTCCCTTCTATTAAAGATCCTCAGTACCTGTCCCGCGACTCTTTTTGCACTGTTTATCGCTATCTGATTTTGTGTTTCAAATTTCGCACCATTGATCACTATAACCCCCTAAATATATTGCTTTCTTGCTTCTCTGAATTGCCTCTCTATCTGGGACATAATGTTATCTGTTTTAGCACCTCATTTCTTCCATATCTCAAGAGCTAAAATTTCTCGATGTTAAATTTCATGTTATTGCCTTCTAATCATTTGTATATTCTGTTCGTGTCCCTCTGTAGCAGTGGGTGGGAAACTAATATCTATATCAATTCGAGTTTGGATTTCAGTTTTTGCTAAAGCAAAGTATTAATTTTGATTTTGATCTCAGTTATTTAAAGTTTTTTTTCAGTTTCAGGTTTTTCGGTTTCCAGTTTTTCCCGATTTCAGTTTTTTTCGATTTCAGGTTTTTTTTCAGTTTTATATCGACATTTTATTTGCTACAGTAAACTAAAATATTTAAAATATGTACAGGGTGGTCCAAGAGTCCCTATCTATTTTGCTGAAATAATGATATTTCTGTTTTATTTTCCACAGGCCATATATGATGAGGGATGTACAAGAACGTGTGACGGTAGTAACACTACGTATCCAAGGGAAGAAGTGCAAAGAAATTCGAGGAAAATTCGAAAGAAGATTTCACAAACCAGGACCTACAGACGAAATAATTCGCGAGGTGATCAATAAATTTAAATAACAGGATCTGTTCATGATGAGGCAAGATCTGGACGTCCAGGTACCTCGCAAGAAAATGTCGAATTGGTAAGAGATGCCTTTGGAACAAATCCTAGAATGTCAACGCGTACATCATCACGTAGACTGAGTATACCAAAAACGACTGTTCTACGGATTTTAAAATCAACATTAAAAAAGAAAAGTTACTATATTCAAGTGCTACACGAGTTACACGAAGAGGATTATCCAAGAGGAGCCGCCATGTGCACAGAATTGAGTGAAAAAGTTCATACCGAAAACTTATTAAACCACATTCTCTTCAGCGATGAGGCGACATTCCACACATGCGGAAAGGTTAATCGACATAATTGCTGTATCTTGGCTAGTGAAAAACCAACCTAGTTCTACGAATGGGAGAGAGATTCTTCTAAAGTTTATTATCTGGTTGGGTATGACAAGATGGAAGATTTATGGACCTTTTTTCTTTGCAGAAGTTACGGTAACAGGGTCAATTTATCTTGACATGCTTCAGCAATTTCTTGAACTCCAGCTTTGTTCAGATGGCATTCTCGAAACTGTTGTCTTTAAACAAGATTGCGCTCCATGTCACAATGCAAACATCGTTCGGGCGTACCTTGATGAGCTCTTACCAAATTACTGGATTGGACGTGGTGGAAACAGGCCCTGGGCAGCACGATCTTCGGATGTAACACCATTAGACTTTTTTGAGTGGGGCTTTATAAAGTCTGAGGTTTACAAAGCAAGCGTTACAAACCTGCAGGATCTGCGAACTCGCATTGTCGCGGCAGTCACTAAAATAACCCCAGTGCTTGAGAATGCGTTCCGCAATGCAGTGGACAGATTTGAGATTTGCAGAGACACTGATGATGCTCACGTCGAATCTTAGACCTAAGTTTGACAAATAAATATACATCTAATTATGTTACTAAATTTTTATCCTAAAATACTATTATGTACAGTATTTCAGCAAAATAGATAGGGACTTTTGGACTACCCTGTGTATATATATATTCATATATTCCTTCTGTTATTGATCTGATTCTGTATCATAGTGTAAGTCGCAGTTGATATTTTGTGTCAGTAAACTTGTTAATAAAATATCAAAATATATAATAAATTAATGTTTTTATTTATGGCTGACTGAATAAAGCAAGAATTATTTTGGAATATTTAGGCTGAATTATTTAAGCTGACTATTAATATATATAAATGACCTTCCACATTCATCTGATATACTGAACTTCATAATGCTTGCAGATGATACAACTGTCTTTTTCTTGCGAAGATGTTAATTCAGCTAAGAATATATTTAATCCAGAATTCATCAATGTAATGAAATGGTTGACCACCAATAAACTTTTCCTAAATACCAGTAAAACAAATTTCATGATTTTCACTAATAAAAGAAATGAAATCACTATAAAGGAGTATACTGTAACAAAATTTGGATCAATCCCAGAATAGGCACCTGAAATCATTTTTAGGTGCTTAATCTGGGATTGAGGCAAAACACAGGTGCTTAATCTGGGATTGAGGAGAAAAAAATATAAACAGTTTTTAGAGATATAATTTCATTGTTTTTATCAATATTTGAAAAAATCAACCCTAACCTAACCTAACCTAACCTAACCTAATCTTTTGCTATATCTTCTGCTTTTTTGGTTAGTTTTGCTAGTCTTACCAGTTTGATTTTTACCTGATTTTCACATTTAATATTTTATTAATAATATTAATAATATTTAAACCTTTTATAACTTTGCCTTTATTACATTTGTAATAAACTTTGTATAAACAATAAATTTTGTAATCATCAGGTTTTTTTTATTTAATTCCTTGCAAGGTGCCTATTCTGGGATTGAGGTTGAACGCAGGTGCTTCATCTGGGATTGAGGTACATCAGGTGCCTATTCTGTGATTGACCCCAAAATTTCTTGGTGTAATGCTAGATAAGAATTTGCAATGGAGTGATCATGTAAATTATATCGCGAAAAAAATTTCAAGGAGCGTTGCTATAATGTTTAAACTTAGAAATGTAGTCCCTAAACAAATTTTATTGACTCGTTATCCATACTCTTGTTCTTCTCCGCTAACAACGTATTAAACGGTATCTTTGTCATCCAAAAAAAGAGCAATAACGTTATTATCTGATGCTGATTTCCTTGATCACTCTAGTGCATTATTTAAAGAGCTAAACCTACTAAAGCTCAATGATATTACCAAACTGGCACATTTTATTTTTATTTACAAATGTAAGAACAAAATCATTAATTTGCAATGGGTAAATAGATATTTTGTAACTCATCAGGAAATCTACTCGTATCAGACCAGAAATAGATCAAAGCTTATTATACCTCAATTTAGATTGTCTTCATCTCAAAAACTACCCATTTTCATTGGATTGAAACTATGGAATGACTTAAATGCCGATATAAAAAAATATTGTGAATGTAAATTTGTTTAAAACCAAGTTGAAATCCCGATTAATAATGGCATACTAAAAAATCTAGGATTAATGTCCATTACTATTGTTTATTAATTTCTCTTGTATAATCTAGTATAAAAACACATTTATTGGGATTGTTCAGTTCTTATCTCTCATGTATAATACTGATTTTTTTGTATGATATTGGTATAATGCCTTCAATGGTAACCTTGCATTTGTCATATCAGTAATGATAATTTAAGATTAATACATACTTTAACTATTAATAATACTTATTTACTTATTTATTTATTTATTATCAATTAATAATAACTATCTGCTTTATTTTTAATAAGAGCCCAGTAAAACCTAAAACTTAAGGGCGAAATTAAATAAAATAAATAGTCGAGCTTCACAATTATTTATGTCATTGTAAACTGTAAAACCAATGTATTTATTTCATTATTAATAAAGTTTATTCAATTCAATTAAAAAAAAAGCCAGAATTATGTAGGAATAGCTATGCTTCATAACATGAAATAATTACAACTTAATCTAAATCAAAAGTACAAATTAAATCTAGCTAAAATTACTATTTTTAATAAAGACAATAATTTAATAAATACATAAGTTAATTTAGACTATTGTAATTTAATTAATATGGTGTAAGAGTAGGTAGTAGAATTATAAGTAGACTTATAAAACTTAAAACAGTACAACAAAGGCAATTAATGTATTTAATATTCTCGTAACACTATTCCAGTTAATAATATTTATTTAATATTTTTGCAAATAACAAATTAATATATCTTAATGCAGTGTTTTCCAAACTTTATGTTACGACGACCCCCCCTAACTCCCCAAAATTATGGTTGCGTCCCCGCCCCCCCCCATTAATTATATATCAATGATTCAACTAAAATGGCATGTACAATTATTCATACTTGTATTATTAATCAGATTTTTTGAGGTAACCAAAAAACGCCTCCCTAGCCGGGGGGCGCGTCCCACAGTTTGGAAACCACTGTCTTAATGTACAGTATTAAGTATTGTATCGCGATGTTTCTTATATCATGCCCAATTATTATATATATATATAAGTTATATATATATATATATTATATATATATATATATATAATATTTTGTCTGAATGTTTTTTTTTCTCTTATCTCTTATCTCGACCAGGTCAAAATTCCTTCTTTTTGAATTTTAATTCTTAATTCTATTCTCTTAAAAATTCTTTTTTTAAAAGAAATAAGAATGAATTTATTTAAATTAAAAAAGAAGGAATTTTTTTTCTTTTTAAGTATTTAACAAATGCTTTTTTTTATTTAACAAAAGTTAATTAAACAATAGCGATTTCAATTTCAGTTTTAAAATTTCCATTTTATTTTATTTCAGTTTTTAGTTTCTATTTCAGTTTTGGCAAAACTTTTCGATTTAGGTTTTTTATTTTTTTAGTTTCAGTTTTTAAAAAATATAAGTTTTTTAAAAGTTTTTTCGATTCCGGTTCATATCGATTCCTCACCCCTGTTTTGTAGGGATATTACTGATTACTGGGACATTACCCCATTACTGATTTTTCTATTGATTTTTTGTATCGTCTGCGAAGGATGTTACTATATTATTGTTGGTTACTTCATTGTCTATGTCTGTTAGCATGATAATGAATAAGAGTGAGGCCAATACTATTCCTTGTGGTACTGAGCTGCGTACTTCCGATTCTGATGATGATATACCTTGGATTTTTATGACCTGCTGCGGACGTTCTCTGAAGAAATTGTAGGTCTATTTTCCCACTTTACCTGTTATGTTCATGTTTCATTTTATGTGCTATTATACCATGATACATCACATCATCACGCTTTAGCAAAGTCCGTGTACATGACATTGTAGTTTTCAATGCTTTCAAATACGTCTAGGATATTGTTATAGTCAAGAGTGTAGTGGCAAATTTTAAGGTGCGGGAGCTCTAAGGAAATACCGGCATGTTGGTACATAATTTTAAATTGTGCTATTATTTTCTTGTACCGGTACATCAGTTAATCAGGTTACACCCCAGAATTACCAAAAAGTTGAATACGCGAATTTTACGGTAGTACACCGAGATGTAATAATTAACTCATCCAATTTTTCCAATTACAAATCATATTTAAAGGGAAAATTTGGCTTCCTATTTCAATAAAAATATGCCTTTTAACTAAGGAAACCAATAACGCTGGTGGGTGGCATAAGCATTTTATATGGAACAATTTCATGGTATGTTTAATCCTTGACCTCAATATTAATTAGTGTTTCACAAGGTACGGTATGTAATAAAATTCACGTCACTTCACTTACTGTCCAGCCCTATGACAGTCTCAGTCGAGACTCACTGGTCTGGTTAAACTATTTTATGATAATAATCTATACTATAATAAGAGAGCTGTCCGTCCGTCCGTCCGTCACACTTTCAGAAATTGTGAGAAAAAATTGTGAGAAAAAAATTTAGAAATTGTATTACGGGCGGCAATGTGAAGCTCAAGATTTTCATGACTGTGTTCTTTTCTGTAGTTTAGCCTGTCTGTTTGTCTGTTTGTGAAATTTATCCCGGGCAGTAATGGGGGAAGGGTGGGGGTGGGGGTAATGGGGGATGGGTGGGGTAATGGGGAGGGGTGGGGGTAATGGGGGAGGGGGTTAGCCCCCAAATTGCATGATTGAGTGTCAGGAGGTTTTGGGAGATACCAGATTCAGAAATGTTGACACAATGTGAAGCTCAAAATTTTTACGGCTGCGTTCTTTTCTATACTTTAGCCTGTTTAACCGTCAGCGAAGCGACGGGAACTGTACTAGTAATAATAACAATAATAATAATAATAATAATAAAAATAATAATACTTCACTTAGACTTGGAATATTAAAAATTTGAAATCAGAATTAGAAGTCAGTGCTTTCATCTTAGTCTGTTTGCTCTCAACTTCCAAGTATCAACTAAAAAGAAATAAATCAAATTTGGATAAATGGAGGTACGGGAGCGGCGCTCCCGTGCGCTTCCACAGCACTACACCCCTCGTTATAGTGTTCTGTAAGTTGTGATTGGCATGATCTTCCTGATCAAAATCCGTGCTGGTTCTGATCGAATCTTTCCAGTATCTCCAAGAAGTTATAGACTTTCTCTCTAATTATTCTTTCAATATATATACACACACTCGTATATATAAAAAAAACGCCCCACTAGGGTTCGTACCCGCAACCTCTTGAATAGAAGGTGAGGCCGCGAGCCACTACACTACTCGTACGACTGAGTAAAATTTAACAAAACTGTCATACATTTAAATAACTGAGGAAACGAACCCTGGCCATTTCATCCCGTCATAGTGTGTAGTGGTTAGCGCCCTCACCTTCTAATTAAAAGGTTGCGGGTTCGAAGCCTGGTGGGGGCAGGTTTTTCATTTTGGCATATCATGCGGATTAATGCATGATATTCCATATATATATATATATATATATATTATATTACAGGGTGTCCCAAAAAAAACTATATACTCTTTATAGCACCATATATTTTATAATTTAAAAAAAAACCAAACAATATATTGTTATAGCAATTGCCAATGAAAGGTAAATTAGTAATCTAAGTGATCAAAATGTTATAGCGAGTTGTTTGCATATAAAATTTAATTAACTACGCCAAGTGCTCAAAATGTTCTCCGGCGGCATTTTGAACATTTTGAGCACTTGGCGTAATTAAATTTTATATGCAAACAACTCGCTATAACATTTTGATCACTTAGATTACTAATTTACCTTTCATTGGCAATTGCTATAACAATATATTGTTTGGTTTTTTTTTAAATTATAAAATATATGATGCTATAAAGAGTATATAGTTTTTTTGGGACACCCTATATATATATATATATATGATGAATAAAACCACGAAGGAAAGGAAACACAAAATGGTGCTCAAGCGCTTTCGTCTAATGACATCCTCAGGAACACTGAAGTACATAAAAAGGTTAAGCCTATATATAGGTTACAGAAAGAAAAAAAGAAAAAATAAATAACATACATACACACACACATATATATATATATATATACATACATATCTATATATACAAATACATACATACATACATACATACATACATATATATATATACAATAAACAGAGAAGTAAAAATAAAAAATTAAAAATTAAAACCTTAAAGGATTACCAGTGAGGCGTACAGATTTGTAAAGAAAAATATCGATTTTTAGCACAAGATCAAATGGATTATAAAAATACAAATTTATACTGGAACTCTGCCCGGGTTTTAACACACTGCTGCCTATGGTCAGTTTTCGATATATATAAAAAAATAAAATGCAAATTAAAAGTTAATCGATTTTTAGCACAAGATCAAATGGATTATAAAAATACAAATTTATACTGGAACTCTGCCCGGGTTTTAACACACTGCTGCCTATGGTCAGGTTTCGATATATATAAAAAAATATTAACACTCGTACTTTGTCAAAAAATATTTTAGTACTTCCATTTTTCCCGGGCTTTTTGGGCATTGCTAATGTACTTAAACTTTTGGATATTAATGTAGTATTTTCATATAACAATATTGTGAAAAATATCATAGTAAAAAATAGCCCTACCAATAATTCAGGCATTATCTATAAAATTGGTTGTAAACAATGTGATTCCTTTTACATAGGTCAGACGGGAAAGGATTTGCACACACGTATAAAACAGCATCAATATTCCGTTAGAACAGGACAGTTGTCCAGTGCCCTTTTTGTCCATTTGTCAGAGTTAGCCCACTGTATTGATTGGAATAATGCTTCAGTTTTATTCCATTCAAGCAACATTGTTAATAGAAATATTCTTGAGTCTGCCATTATCCAACTTTCAAATAACTTCAACATAAGCAAAGGTCTTTTTCAACTCGATCCTGTTATTTTGAATTCCTTTAAAACAGATTTAGATAAGAAGGGTAAAACATTAAATCTTTGGTAAACTTATCTTCTACTTTATTAACTTTTAATTTGCATTTTATTTTTTTATATATATCGAAACCTGACCATAGGCAGCAGTGTGTTAAAACCCGGGCAGAGTTCCAGTATAAATTTGTATTTTTATAATCCATTTGATCTTGTGCTAAAAATCGATTAACTTTTAATTTGCATTTTATTTTTTTATATACAGTGCCCGCGAAAAGTATCCGATCACCCTTGAAATTTGTATTTTTTACATAAAAAACAATGTTTAAATGTATACTAACCTTATATTAGTATTTTGTCATCTGTCCTTTGGTTTGGATGACTTGTTCTAGACGTTTTGGCATGGATTTAATCAAGTTTTGACAAACTTCCACTGATATTTCCTTGCACCATACCTTTTTGATGGCCTCTTGTAATTTTTCGACTGAGCCAGTGTCGTGGCATTCAACCTTATTTTTTATTATTAGCCACAGATTTTCTATCGGATTGAGATCTGGACTATTACCAGGCCAATCCAAAATATCAAATTTATTGTCAGTAATCCATTTTGTCACTATTTTGGCCCTGTGACATGGTGCACCATCATGCATGTATGTTTTTGTCCTTTGGATTGCCATTGCCATTGGAAGTTTATCCTGTAGCATTGCTAAATACCGTGCACCATTCATAGTTGTGTTCTTCGGAAGAAAATATAAGTTTCCACGCCCATAGTAACCGAAACAACCCCAAACCATCACACTTGGAGGGTGTTTCATTGTCTTTAGGGTGTATTTATGGTCCATCCTATTTGAGCCAATAGGCAGGCGAACCTTTTTTGGACAACTTCTGAATGTCAAAAATGTCGACTCATCGCTAAATAAAACCTTCTTCCAGTCATCAACAGTCCAATGAATGTATTTTTTACAAAATGCGACACGTTTTTTACGCATTTTTTCATTAATGAACGGTTTCTTAGCAGCATGGCGAGATGGTAATCCGAGTTCTTTTTGGAGCCGCTCCTGGATAGTTCGTTCAGAAACACCAGATAACAAATTATTCATATTAAATTTTATTTCTTTCGCAGTTATTGTTGGGTTTTTCAATACTAAACGTTTCATAAGTTTGTCTGTTCGCGAATTTGTTTTTCTCGGTCTGCCAGATCGTTTTTTAGGGACTGGCGTGGTTAGGCCACCATTGTTCTTAGCCCGTGAAACCCATAAATTAACGGTACTTTGGGATATGTTTAATTCCTTAGCTATCTGTCTCTGTGATTTCCCACATGCATGCAAAGCAACAATAGCACCTCGACAATCACTCTTAAGTTGTTTTTTAGCACACATTATATATAAATTTTATTTACACCACTTTCTGTAAAAAAAAAAAAATATCAAGAAATTTACACAAACAGTGAAATCTGACAAATTTGAGACACAGCCACCCGCAACGAAGGCTACTAGAACACTAATTTGAGAATGCGTTGGATAGCTCTCATATCAGCGAGCAACCTCAAAGTTACCAGATGTCGCTAGAACAAATAGAAAGTGAATTACGTGTCTCTGAATATCAAGGGAAAATATTGTATTTTCTTGAGTGATCGGATACTTTTCGCGGGCACTGTATATCGAAAACTGACCATAGGCAGCAGTGTGTTAAAACCCGGGCAGAGTTCCAGTATAAATTTGTATTTTTATAATCCATTTGATCTTGTGCTAAAAATCGATATTTTTCCTTACAAATCTGTACGCCTCACTGGTAATCCTTTAAGGTTTTAATTTTTTATTTTTTATTTTTACTTCTCTGTTTATTGTATATATATATATATGTATGTATGTATGTATGTATGTATGTATTTGTATATATAGATATGTATGTATATATATATATATATATATGTGTGTGTGTTATGTATGTTATTTATTTTTTCTTTTTTTCTTTCTGTAACCTATATATAGGCTTAACCTTTTTATGTACTTCAGTGTTCCTGAGGATGTCATTAGACGAAAGCGCTTGAGCACCATTTTGTGTTTCCTTTCCTTCGTGGTTTTATTCATCATAAATATTTTTCACGTGTTACTTTCGTGAAATAATTTTCATATATATATATATATATATACATACAGGGTGTCCGAGAATTATCTGTACAATTTTTGGCTGTTATTAAAAGTCAACCATGAAGTGTAGAAATTCCAGTGTTGTCCCATTTTACAGAGAATCTCATTAAGTTTTTTCTGATACCAAGTTTTGACAAGTTTTTTAGAAATTCCAGTGTGTCCGAAAATTATCTGTACAATTTCATCTTTTAATAAATTTCTTGATAACGCACGTAAAATTCTTAAACAAGATTATTTAGAATCTGTATTTTCAAAAGTTTCTTTTATTAAAGTAACGTTGTTACAAACATTCGATATGTGCACCATCATTGATTCGCAAAACATCCAATCGATACTCCAAATGTTGCCATGTACGCTGCAGCATATCCGCATCAATTCGCTCAATAGCAGCTGTGATTCTTGCTTTTAAATCATCAATGTCTGTCACCCGCGTATTGTACACAAGATCTTTGACGAATTCCCAAAGAAAGAAATCACAGGGTGTGATGTCGGGAGATCTAGCCGGCCAATGAATTGCACCTCCACGGCCAATCCACCTGTTTGGGAATGTCTCATTCAGGGACTTACGGACGATCAAGGCCCAATGTGACGGTGCGCCATCTTGCTGAAAAATGATGCGTGGATGCAGTGCTTCCAATTGTGGATAGACAAAGTGTTGCAACATGTCCAGGTAGGTATTGGAGGTCACTGTTGATTCACCGAAGAAAAATGGTCCAATCACGCGATCATGTAACAGGCCACACCACACATTAACTTCAGGACTGTCTCTGATGTGCTCTTCTATGCAATGTGGATTTTGTGACCCCCATATGCGCACATTTTGTTTGTTTACCTTGCCTGAAACATGAAAAGTTGCCTCGTCCGAAAACATGATTCTTGCCAAGAACGCATTGTCCTGGTCGACTCTGTCAAGCAGAGTCATTGCAAATTCCTTACGGGAGACCTCATCGTCTTGCGTAATCTGTTGCAAGATTTGCAACTTGTAAGGATGCAATTTCAAACGTTTACGCAAGACATCATGCACTGTCGAACGAGGTGTCTGTAACTCTCGTGATGCAATTCTTGTCGACTTGCGTGGACTGCGAACAAAAGCCTCTCGAATGCGCTCGACATTTTCAAAAGACGTTCGAGGCCGCCCTGCTCCTTTCTTATGCTCTACACTTCCAGTTTCCTTAAACCTTTTATACCAAGCTCGTATGGTTACTCTTGATGGAGGATTTCTGTTGTAATTAGTTCTAAACCTTCGTTGAACTTGTGTATCTGATTTTGTTTCGATAAACCATTCAACACACTGTGCTTTCTCCTGTGGATTCATTAAGGATGAGGGGTGTGTATGAATATCTGAAAAAGAAAAACTTGTCAAAACTTGTTATCGGAAAAAACTTAATGAGTTTCTCTGTAAAATGGGACAACACTGGAATTTCTACACTTCATGGTTGACTTTTAATAACAGCCAAAAATTGTACAGATAATTCTCGGACACCCTGTATATACTATATATAGGTGTGAAATAAAATAAAACTTTATTATTTTTAAACAAAGTAAATTAGTAACAAACGCTTTGCGAAAGCTCGTGACTAGACCAGATTCACCAAGTTTAGGAAACCCAATTCACACTGTCGTCAACAACAACAACAACAACAACAACAGCAGTACAGACTTAACATTAATTAACGCCGGCACTCCTAACATGTTGACAAACACTCGGAGAGACAGGTACAATACCGATTGGATGCGTGTCAAGTTACGAATGATGCACATATCGAGGTTTTTCACTTTTCTAAAATAATTTGGTGGGTGTAACCTTCATAGTCGTAAACATTCCATAAATATGTATATTAGTTCTAAGGTATGAATCTTTATTTTATTCCAGACCATTCTGAAACACCCTGTATATAAAAAGGGTTGACAAAAGTATATAGACGCTACGTTGATTGTCCTCAAGAAGAAATGGGTCAAAGCTCAGCGATGAAATGCCAGAATGTGTGACAGATTTATGTACTAGAAAGGGGAAAAGAACCCCATTCGATTAAATTAATCACTTGTTATTTATTGACTTTTATTATTATGAAACTACAAAATATATATATACACAAATCGAAGGTGTCTATTTACTTTTGTCAACTCTCTCTCTCTCTCTCTCTCTCTCTCTCTCTCTCTCTCTCTATATATATATATATATATATATTAGGGTGATTAAAAAAAATCAAAGTTTGTTTTTTTAATTGTTCAACCTGTATTTTTATTCCCTATGACAAAAAAGTAGTGTATGCCAAATTTGGTGAATTTTAAATAAAATTTACTATGTGCTACCAGGCGTCAAAGTTTCCCTTTTTTTCAATTTGTTTGTTTTTACAACTTATGATTTTGTTTAATTGTTTATATTTCAGAATTTTTAATTAATGGTTTGTATGCTAGCTTGCTTTTAATTGTTGTTTGGAACTCGTAATTTTGATACCAATTAATCGATTATGGAAGCTAGGCCTAACTCACCATCACCTAGTTGCTCAGTTGGGAGAAGTTCTACGAGAAAAGAAACTGAAGTATGGCTAATTGGGCAGCCCTCTGCAGTACTAAAACATTCGTATTACCATCAGAGAAGGAAATGATGGCCCTCTTCATGCACTACAGAAATATTAAAAAGCGAGGCATTAGAAAATGATGCTACTCTACTGTGGATGATGTGCTAGCAGTTTTTGAAAAAAGAGGAATACCAGCAAAACAGAGTACATGTAGTAGATAAAATTCAAGGAATACTGAAGGAATGGCAGCTGCTTAAGAAAAACAAAGCAAACAAATTGAAAAGATCACAAAATTTAAATAATATAGAAGAAAAATGGAAAGATAAACTGGAAAACTTATTTGACATTGCTCATGAGAATGCTATGCAGCTTATAAAAATAGAAGATGATAAGAAATTCTTGAAAATGCAACGTGAGAAAGGACATCATGGAAAAATGGGTACCATTGATAAGGCTGTTGCTAAAAAGAGCAAAGAGCAGCAGAAAAGCAACATTATGAAAAGAGGAAAGCAGAAGAAGAGATCAAAAGAAAGAAGAATGAAGAGGCTGTCATACTCACCAGTACATCATCAGAATCAGAATCAGAGGAGAGTAAAAGTGATGAATCTGGTTTCTGTGCTGCACAACCTTCAACATGGAAAAGTAAGGTAGGCAAACGTAGAAAATTGTTTGATGATAAATTATTAGGAAGTCTTGATGTTGCAAAATTGAGTGACAGAAATGCGTCTCTAGTTTTAATGCCAACAATCAGACATCGCTTGAATGGGGCATCTGCGAACAAATAAAATGCGTGTGTTTCGATACAACGACAGCCAATACTGGTCCTAGAAATGGTGCAGCTATTCTTCTAGAACAAAAATTCGACAACGATTTATTGTGGCTGGCATGTCGACACCACATATTTGAAATTATGCTGGAAGCTGTTGTTTCAAAGTCTTTATCACCATCTTCTGGCCCAGATATAGTCCTTTTTAAGAAGTTCAGAGAAAAATGGTCAAGCATTAATAAGGAGGACTACGAAACAGTATTATCAGAGCCAGATATCTATGAAAATATTCATGACATCAAAGATGACATAATTATATTTGCAGCAAATCAACTAGACACATTCCAACCAAGAGACGATTACCTAGAACTATTGCAGTTAACAATTATTTTTTTGGGAGGTGAACCAAAAGGTGGAATCAAATTTAAACATCCAGCGGGACTTCATCGGGCTAGGTGGATGGCCAAAATTACATATTCATTAACATTTTTCGTTCAAATCTCAGTTCAAAATTTCAGTAAAAGACAAAAAAGGACTAAAAGACATCTGTCTATTTGCTACTCGGTTATATGCAGTGGTGGGCACCGTTAACCAAAAAGTTAACTTCGATAACGATAATCCGTTAACCCCAATTTTTAACTCCGATAACGATAATCCGATAATTGTACTACAAAGTTAACGGAAGTTAACGATAATCCGTTAACGATAACTATTTCTTTACTAACATTTAAAAAAATCAAGGAAAAAAGCTTTAAAACCCATAGAAAATTTTTATTTATGCAAAATCCAACAATAAATAGGTATTTAACTGTATTTTTATCAAGTTTTGCACCTTTTTTGCTTAATAACTTTTTTTTTTATTTTTAATAAAAAATGTACTGATTACATGTTTTGAAACCCTTGTAACCACTAACCATTAACTAAATTTTAATTTACCAGATAATTATTATGGCGGGAACTGAAAGGTAAAATTAAATTTTAGGCACATTTATTAAAGACTATGACACAATGTGCTGGTTGCCCTTCAGAAAGACCAACTTCTCAAAGTTAGGCCCAACTGCCAGTCTTGACCTCTTGGGCCTCAGGATGTCCTTGCCGAGAGAGAAGAGCCGTTCCACTGCGGCAGAGGACGGAATTGGCAGACTGAAGTTATGGCGGTTAATAGTCCGTTAAAAAAAGTTAACTTCGTTAATTAACTGTTATCGGATTAACGCTTTAGTGCCCAACACTGGTTATATGTAAAGGCATGATTTACAGCTCCTGTGCCATCTTGCCCTCCTCGTCTTGATCTGGAATTATTACAGAATCTTGTAGTCTACAAACAAATAAATGACACAATTGCATTTGTTGCTATTAAAAAACTGTTAGGTCACCTCTGGTACCTATCAGAAGAACTGGTTGCGTTGGCCCTTTATGATGATGAAGTGCCTACTGAAACAAAAAACAAAATGGTAAAGGCCTTGCAAAATACAAAAGAAACTCTTCCTGCAAAACGGGCTTTTCTAGATCCTGAACTTATTCTAACGAAGAAATTAGAAGATTTTGTCACATGAAATACTCAAAGATTCTTTACAATAACAGAATTTAGTTCAAAATTTTTACTCAAAGATGCTAAAGAATGGCATAATGATGAAGAGTTTAACTCCGCTAAGAAATCTATCAAAGAGTGGAAAGTCGTGAATGATATAGCGGAAAGAGGAGTAAAATTAATGGATGAATATAATAAAATACTAACACATGACGAAGATCAAAAACAATTCTTGCTACAAGTAGTGAAAAACTACAGGGCTGTTTACCCTGATAGAAAAAAGAAACATTGATGAAGTAAGGACAGCTAATGTCTCAAATATCATGCTAGTTTAATTATGCATGCTTGTGGTTATGGTAGGACCTACGGGGGAGCTTTCCCAATTTGAGTCGTTCTGTCAATTTTTAATTGCTGGTAGCAACCTTTAAAAATTAAAAATTTGCTAAAATATTTTAGGATAGTTATTTTTATGCTGAAATGAACCATTTAAAGGGTTGAACACATTAAAATATAAAAAAAAATTTTTTACCCCCATATTTGAATCACCCTAAATTTATATATATATATATATATATATATATATATATATATATATATATATATATATATATATATATATATATATATATATATATATTATATATATGGGAATGAACTCAGAATGGTTCTTTGAGGTTTTTTATGATAAACACAGACCGTGCATGGAACAAGGAACTCTTCTAGGAAAATTAAATCCACTATAGTCCGAATAAGTAATGGTAAATGACAAACACTAGTTTTTTTCTTTTTTATGATGTTAGCCCGACGTGGGCAACGGGTCACTCGCAAAGAGGTGCCAAAAATATAGCTTCCCTCACCAGCTATCTGCAAAGCAGATAGGATCCAGCTTTGGGACAGCATCTAGGGTTTAAAGCAGCCTAACCCCGCTACATTTAGAACATTTAGAAAAAGAAAAAACTATAGCGTTTGTCATTTACCATTACTTATTCGGACTATAATGGAATGGATCTTCCCAGAAGAGTTCCTTGTTCCATGCACGGTCTGTGTGTATTATATATATATATATATATATATATATATATTATATATATATATATGAAAATTATTTCACGAAAGTAACACGTGAAAAATATTTATGATAAATAAAACCACGAAGGAAAGAAACACAGAGTGGTGCTCAAGCGCTTTCGTCTAATGACATCCTCAGGAACACTGAAATAAATAAAGAGTTGAAGACTATATATAGGTTACAAAAAAATATATATATATAATAAATATAGAAATAAAAATTGTGGGAGGAGCATACAAATTTGTAAGGAAAACTACCAATTTTAGCACTTTGCCCGAATTCAACACAAGATCAAATGGATTGTTTACAACCAATTTTATAGATAATGCCTGAATGATATATAGGTCACCAAAAAAAACAAATAAATAAATAAAATAAAAAATTGTAAAAGGAGCACACAAATTTATAAGGGAAAATTACCAAACTTTTAGCACTCTGCCCTTCTTGTCTAAATTCGTTCTGAACAAGTTCAAAACAACGGGATCGAGTTGAAAACGACCTTTGCTCATGTTAAAGTTATTTGTAAGTTGGACGATAGCAGACTCAAGGATATTTCTATTAACAATGTTGCTAGAGTGAAACAAAACTGAAGCATTATTCCAATCAATACAATGGGATAACTCTGACAAATGGACAAAAAGGATACTGGACGACTGTCCCGTTCTAACGGAATATTGATGCTGTTTTACACGCGTGTGCAAATCCTTTCCCGTCTGACCAATGTAAAAGGAATCACATTGTTTACAATCAATTTTATAGATAATGCCTGAATTATTGGTAGGGCTATTTTTTACTATGATATTTTTCACAATATTGTTATATGAAAATACTACATTAATATCAAAAAATTTAAGTACATTAGCAATGCCTAAAAAGTCCAAGAAAAATGGAAGTACTAAAATATTCTTTGACAAAGTGCGAGTGTTATTATTCACACGATAGAAGGTTCGTTTTGCCTTGTTAAGACAAGATTCCATAAACGCAGGTGGGTAGCACAGATCACTTCCAATAACGTTGATTTTTTCCAATTCGGCATCGATGTATTCCGGACTGGCGATTCTAAGAGCGCGGAGAAACATTGAAGAAAATATGGCCTTCTTAATGGGGGTTTCGGAACTTATTAAGCGTTGCATCAAAGACTGTAGATTCACTTTCAGTAGCGAGTATTATCAACAGGATTTTGGGATGGCCATGGGCAACCCCTTGTCGCCCTTTCTCTCCAATATTTATATGGAGTTTTTCGAAATTACTTACATTCCGAGAATTCTGGGGGTTGGCATCCCATGGTTGCGGTACGTCGACGATATTTTGTGTATCTGTTCCATGAATGACGTGGATGACTTCCTCCTTCAGTTAAATGATCAAATCCCCTCCATTAAGTTTGCTTTAGAAGTGGAACAAGACAACTCAATCCCGTTTTTGGATGTGCGTGTACATAGATAGGGAAAGCCCAGGTTTTAAGTTTAGTATCTATCGGAAAAAACAAACAATTTGTCCTACGTACACTTTTACTCTGGACATAACAACCCCATCAAGAAGGCCATATTTTCTTCAATGTTTCTCCGCGCTCTTAGGATCGCCAGTCCGGAATACATCGATCCCGAATTGGAAAAAATCAACGGTATTGGAAGTGATCTGTGCTACCCACCTGCGTTTATGGAATCTTGTCTTAATAAGGCAAAACGAACCTTCTATCGTGTGAATAATAACACTCGCACTTTGTCAAAGAATATTTTAGTACTTCTATTTTTCCCGGGCCTTTTAGGCATTGCTAATGTACTTAAACTTTTGGATATTAATGTAGTATTTTCATATAACAATATTGTGAAAAATATCATAGTAAAAAATAGCCCTACCAATAATTCAGGTATTATCTATAAAATTGATTGTAAACAATGTGATTCCTTTTACATTGATCAGACGGGAAAGGATTTGCACATGCGTGTAAAACAGCATCAATATTCCGTTAGAACGGGACAGTCGTCCAGTGCCCTTTTTGTCCATTTGTCAGAGTTATCCCATTGTACTGATTGGAATAATGCTTCAGTTTTGTTTCACTCTAGCAATATTGTTAATAGAAATATTCTTGAGTCTGCTATTATCCAACTTACAAATAACTTTAACATGAGCAAAGGTTTTTTTCAACTCGATCCCGTTGTTTTGAATTTGTTCAGAACGGATTTAGACAAGAAGGGCAGAGTGCTAAAAGTTTGGTAATTTTCCCTTATAAATTTGTATGCTCCTCTTACAATTTTTATTTTTATTTTATTTATTTATTTATTTATTGTTTTTTATTTTGGTGACCTATATATCATTCAGGCATTATCTATAAAATTGGTTGTAAACAATCCATTTGATCTTGTGTTGAATTCGGGCAAAGTGCTAAAATTGGTAGTTTTCCTTACAAATTTGTATGCTCCTCCCACAATTTTTATTTCTATATTTATTATATATATATATATATATTTTTTTTTTGCAACCTATATATAGTCTTGAACTCTATTTATTTCAGTGTTCCTGAGGATGTCATTAGACGAAAGCGCTTGAGCACCACTCTGTGTTTTCTTTCCTTCGTGGTTTTATGCATCATATATATATATATATGACTGCGACAGTTAATGCTTTCTTAAACATACATAACATATAATAATAATAAAATAATAATAATGATCATAATACATTTTATTGTTCTATTTGTACATCTTGAGGACATACATTTGGTGCAACAAGAAATATATATATACATACATATACACCTACAAATACATACGTATATATACATACGCACATATATCTATATATATAGACACACACGTACATAAATACATATACTGTAAATAGGACAGTTAATGCCCTTCTTCTATACATAGTATAGAACTGCCATTTACAAGCAAATTTTATACTTTATTGACAGACTCGGATTATTTGACAAATCTCATTAGATAATGCAGAGAAATGAGGTTATTTACATTAATTTTAAAAGACATAGCGATAAAGAGAGATAAAGACATAGAGATTATCTGCGGCAAGTTTAAGACATATATTTATACTCTATATACAGATAGATAGCTAAGATTGCACGTTATTTATATATATATATATATATATATATTATATATAATATATATATATATAATAATAATAATAATATGTAAAAATACAAATTAATTTGATAAAATAGAATATAAACTAAGCAACCAATGTAGAGTAAAAAAATTGTAATTTATATATATATATATATATATATATATATATATATATAATGCAACATTTGCTATTTCCTGGAGTATAATTTGCAACGGAATTTCGATCATGAATTACAGTGTTTTGTAATGAATACCCTCAGAATGTAATTTATTTATGCTTTGTAATTTTATTTTTTTAATTTTTTTAATTATATTTATCAGGGTGCGTACATATATAGGAATTTAATAATGTTTTACAGCGACTTTCAATGAAAGTTTTTTGAACAAGCGCTGCGCGTAATACACAGGGTGCCCCATAAATCACTGTACATAGAGTGTTTCATTTAATCCTATACTGATTGATGGGATACCCCGTGTATATATATATATATATATATATATATATATATATATATTATTGGATCTTGTTGTTGTTCTACAAGATGAACGACAGTAAGTTTAGTTACGGTAGTTCTATACTGTAACTTTGATTATCAGTGCCAACGCAGGGCCAATTTTTCTGTAAGGAAGATGAAAAAATGCCTAATACAGATTATACAATATTACATACATGTTAACATAGCAGTTTTTTAATTATATTTGTAATGCATGTGCAAGGAACAAGGAGTTTATCGAAACCAGTGATAGCATAGAGTTGACCATATATATATATATATATATATAAATTTTAAGTAGAGCCTACTAAGTAGGCGTGGCTGGTCACAGCCTCATTGCTGACTGAGCCACAAAACAAAACCGGAACAGAACAACACTGCCAGACATACGATGAATTAAGAAATATTATCACTTCAGAATACAAATGTAAAACCTTCCTCTATTTTAAACTTGTAACATATTTAATATTATCCCTACTATCCTAACCATTGTGATCGTAATCATCGTCGTAATTACTAATACGAACTGTAGTTTTTACAGTCTGTTTTTATCTACGATATAACTGTATATATACATATACACACACACTCACATACACACATATATCTATATATATATATATGTGTGTGTGTAGGTATGAAGAAACTGTAGCATAGAGGAATGGCAGAATTTTTTGAGGCAAAGAAATTTAATTACAGAGAAGGACCGCATAGATTTCTTTCTTTCTCTCGTCTCTCGTCTCTCTCTCTCTCTCTCTCTCTCTCTCTCTCTTCACATGAACTTATTGATTACGGATTATCTTCAACCGTCTCGAGATTATTTTTAATGTCTTCCTAATCACGCATCTTTAAACTTAGTTTCTTCTAAGTTTTTAATATGAAAAGATTTAAAGTTTATTCAAGAATCGTAGAGATACTTGCCTCATACCTATACGCTCAAGGCGTACATTATTAAAGTAGTAAAATCTCTCTCTCTCTCTCTCTCTCTCTCTCTCTATATCTCTCTCTCTCTCTCTCTCTCTCTTTTTTTAATTATGATAACACAAAGCATTGTTGCTTCCAATAGAGATAAACCAGTTAGTGAAGATTCGTTAGTACGTTATATTTGGCAATGATGTTGCGAGCTGTTTGTATAGTGGGAGCGATGCTTTGTGAAAAGCAAAATAACCTTTCTTCCACCTATGACCCAATCTATCAACATATATGTCACGAACATTGATATATATATATATATATATATATATATATATATATATATATATATACACACACATTGGGGGTAAGGAAACTGTAACAGAAAACCCGTATGCATATAAGCCAGTTAAACCCCGATTTAGATCAGTCATACAAGATCAAATTCTGCAATAAATCCAAGTCACGTGATTAATGTTTGCTTTTACGGAGTCTTCTGTTGACACAAGTTTCTGTTTTTAATTCTGACATTATATATATATATATATATATATATATATATATATATATATATATATATAGTATTTTTTAATTTGTTTCAAAATAATTAATTTTCCAAAGAGTTCATTATCATTCTTTCGCAAACAAATTTTCTATTCCTGATTCAACTTTGGGAAATGTATTTAAAACAACGTATCTTTAATTTGTATCTTAAAAAAATAGATTCAAGTAATTTACATTTATTTAAGAGTAATCAGTTTCATATTTTTTATATATATTTTTGCTTTTTAATTTCAAAATATGAAAGGCACACACACACACACACACACACACACATATATATATATATATATATAAATAAACCGTTCTTAGGTAATCTCAAATTCATTAATACGAATCTTCAAAAATACAATTCTCAATTAAGAAAAATTTGAAGAATCATTAATGTATATATATATATATATTTGAGAAAACATTATATTTCACTTTTCTCATTAAAATATTACAGCTCATCTCTTTGAAGTTTGAACGAAATGTATTAAAAGTATTAAATAAAAAAAGGAGCTGAATTCATCTTTAAAAAAAACAACTAAAATTTACAGTTAACGGAAATGAAGAAACAGCTGTAAAATTGCAGCTTTCATGTCCTCTCTCTCTCTCTCTCTCTCTCTAGTTCTCCCCCCACTTTAGAGAGACGTCCCTGGTTGCATTGTGCCCCATATAGCATGGTCAGCCATCGAGCAACCCATGTTTTTGAATTCGCCGAAGCAACGACGGGTGATCACCCACGAAAAACTTTCATTCTCCACAAGGGAGATAGATACAGGGACCTCTTATTGATATTTCTCGCCGGAAAGAGATTTTATCCGCTCCCGAAGTAGCTCGCACAAAACCGCGAAGTGCGAACGATTTAATATATCACTTGCCCGCATAAACACCTTTCAAGGCGGGAGGCCCAAGTAAAATCTCGGTGACATTCAAAGAGTTGCCGCACACACACACACACACACACACACACACACACGACAACCATCCAATTACAGAAACCACGGTCACACTCTTGCCTGTCTCGTTAATAGACTAGATAAATATTTTGTAGAAATACATAATTTCCTAAGGAATTAAAACAAAAAAAAAAATGCATGGCATGGATAAGGTGAGGTAAAGTTGCGTTTCTGCATTCACTTATTTCTGTTGTTTTCTTCTTTCTTCTCTTGCGTAGGTGGGTGCATGTGAAGGGTGAGGGCAAGGCATGGTGTGGAAAATATGATTTCAGATTTCAATTCCTGTTTCAACCCCTTTCCTGTAGAAGCATTTCATCACTTTGCTGACGTGATGACTTTGCGCGTACATGGATGTAAACATGGCTAGTTTGACATTTTCTTCTCTCTTAATCCTTTTTGGACTAGCCTGGATTGGGTCATAGGGTCTTTGTTGGCCCGATACCACGGTAAATAGAGCTGTAAATATTTTGTATAAAACCAAAACCATCATATGTTCGAGGTTCTTGTGGCGACACCAAGTCGTTGATATACGATTATCACAAATATATTATTACGTTAGTTTATACAACGGTGCTATCTAATGTACGATTTCTATGATTACATAGCGTAATCGTAGGGCTAGTTTATATAGTCCTTGCTTTCCTATGAAATTTTTTTGGGTACTTTTCTGGAATCAAGGTATTTTCTTAAATTTTTCTCCGTACCCGCCTCTGGCGGGAAGGGAGCAGAGAGTGGGAGAGAGAGCTTTATACTTTTCTATCTAGTTTTGTGCTACTGTTGGAATAATTAAAAAATCCACTAGTTTAATAACGGGAACCTCTCCGAGCGGACCGAAAGGTCTTTGAGGCTTCCTGTTGTCCTTGTATTTTTTTACGTGCCCTAGACTTGTTTTCGCTGGAAACTCGGAGGCTGCGCGGTCAACTCATCGAGGTTTTCAAGCTCTTACGCGGGTTGAACGATGTCGATTTTAGAAGCATGTTTAGTTTAAATGATAACCCAACTCGCAACAATGGTTGGAAGTTGGATTTGAAACGGTTTAGGACTAGTGTGTGTGGGAATTACTTTACGTATAAGATCTGTGACACGTGGAACAGTTTACCTTCAGAAGTTGTGAACAGTTCCTCTGTGGATCATTTCAAGAAAAGGTTAGACCAAATCTTGCACACTATTTGAATGTGTAGAAAATTTTCCTTGGCACCCGTTGCCATTGGTACTTCCTCGGTATGGGCCGCAAGGCCTTTTGAGGTACTTCTTTTCCTTGTAACTCCTTGTCACTATATATATATATATATATATATATATATATATATATATAATATATATATATATATATATATATATATATACACACACAGTGTGTGTGTGTATATAACTTTAGCTTCTTTATAAGTTTCATAAAATTATAATTATTAGATTCTATGATTTGGTTCAAATTCCCAATTATTTTGTATTTCTCTTCCTACTACTATTACTAATTCTTACTAAATAATAACAAGAATATATTATTATTATTATTATTATTAATATTATTTATTATTATTGTTATTATTATTATTATTATTATTATTTAATACTTAATAGCATAAATTACAGAAAAGAGGAAAGCTCTGCATGGCTACAGTTCTTAATAATAACCTCACTTGAAAAGTGTCCATATGTTCCCCGAAGTTCAAATCGCGTGCAAAAATTTGTCCTTACCCGAACGTTGATTAAGATCTGCTCCATGTTTACCCGAACTGGCCCGCAGTTACCGGTTTCAAGAATGTTTTTTGTTAGGTTTTTGATGATAGGGCTGCAACACTATTATTTAGTGTTGTCTTCGTACATATTTAAATGTGGGTTACAATACCCATAGAGTTTATGACATTTTCTCTCTCTCTCTCTCTCTCTCCCTCTCTCTCTCTCTCTCTCTCTCTCTATATATATATATATATATACATTATACATACATATATGGCACAAATTTAATGAATGGGTTTATGACCTGGGAGCTTGTTATTTTCAGTAAAGGTAGAAAAATGAAACTTGCATGAACTAATAACAAGTTTGGGAAAATGAATAGTTTCCTATATATAAATAACGATTTTGCAACTCTAGTTATTTATTAGTTAGCGTCAAATATGATACAAGTACATGCGAATGGTTTATCCATTTGGCAAAAGTCCATCTATATATATATATATATATATATATATATATATATATATATATATACACACTATATATACATATATATATATACAGATGTGTATGTATTTACTGTATATATAAGTTCGATAAATCTCATTAAATATTCTCTTTTGTATGATTATATAATAATATAGGACGCAAGAGGCAGATTGGAGTAAGTTTGCATAAATAAGTTTATAGAGGACGTATCTGTTCTTAATTATAAAGAAGAAAAAGAATGAAATTTCTCTTTCTTTATTATTCTGGGTTCATGTAATGAAGGTCCGTGGCTCCTGCGTGTGAAATTGGGAATAAGAAGAAGAAGAAGAAGAAGAAGAATAAGAAGAAGTCAATAACATATAGATTACATCTTAAGTTTACTTACTAATTCCACGTTACAATAATGAACGAAAGTAAGATGTCTAAAAATGTGGAAGTTTCATGACGCAGCGTGCTACATGCAATAAATTTTCTGTAATAGTTAATTTCGATGAAGAGCCTGGAAAGTAATATCTACAATCAATAAATGATTTTTGCAATATTGGAATAATTAAAATTAGGTTTGAATTGAGTTGTTATATATGATTGCCTTCAAATTATGCTTATCAGATGGTAGAAAATGAAATACGGGCGTGAAATGAAAAACCAGCCTTGTATTGGAGTATTCTACTGTAAATCAATGGCACTAACTAATTATCGGCAGTGCTCGAAGACATTCTCATTCCGTTGTCTTGTCATATACGTTTTGATTTGTGAAAATTGGCTCCAATATATTTTAACGAAATAATTAAAATTTAAGTATGATATTGAAAAAGATGTATAATTATTATTTCATACTTGTATATATAAGATGTTATGATGTTATTTGCACGAAATGATGACAGAAGATTCGTATCGGTAAACAGGAGAAGGGAAGCCGTGTCCACATCGTAAAAATGATTATTGCTTATTTTCACTCCTTTCTGTCATGACTCATTAATGAAATTACTGCTACGTCGCGGCCACTTTG
The DNA here is from genome assembly GCA_023014485.1 of Bathynomus jamesi. Taxonomy (NCBI): domain Eukaryota; kingdom Metazoa; phylum Arthropoda; class Malacostraca; order Isopoda; family Cirolanidae; genus Bathynomus; species Bathynomus jamesi. The sequence goes on along the minus strand of JAJOZX010003009.1, from coordinate 325,949 downwards.
CGATGTCGCTTCCCATTAGGTCAGCGAGGTAAAGCGGCGTTGGGTCAGTGAGGTAAAACGGCGTTAGGTCTGTTCAGTAGTTGTATGGGTGACCGTACTCTATGCGTAGATGATGTAGTGACCCTTAGATGGTTTGGATTTCAAGTTAAATTGTAAGCCTCCTCTGTCATACGACCCTGGTTGTTAATACTCATGCTTATTGAGGCAATTAACGATTACTACTGGTTTTAATTTCATAAAAATATATTCATATAAAATATTTATGCGTAACAAAGATAACTGTGTGTTTTTATTACCGTAACCCACTGAACATGCCTTAACGTTCTACATAGCGAACTTATCATGGCAAAAAATTCCATGAACTAAGCTCCAACCTTGTATGACTCACAATTGAAGCTTGAAAACGTGCTGTATTAATTTCAGTATTATACAAAATCAGAATAATGTCAGAGGCAAATATGTTCTTCCTCCAAGAATGCATTTTTATTATGAAGTGTTACGTAGATTGTAAGTCGTACAAACAGCGTGCCAAATGACATTCAGGAAGGAATTTGTAATTAAGAGAGTTCCAAACAAGAGCTCAGTATGGCACTTATTGAAAAAAAAAGAGAAGTCAGTCAAGTAGTATGGTGGCAAACAGTGCGAGGAGGTGGGAGGTGGTGGGGTAGTAGAGGTAGTAGGGTAGTAGGGAGTGCCAGTGCCATTAATGCCAGACCATAAAACTAAAAACGTAGAAAATTTGTAACCTAACCTAACATAGAGAGTAACTTCACCTACCCTAACCTCATTTTTCACGCTACCCCAAGAGCAACGTAGCCTAACCTAACCTCATTTTTCGCGCTGCCCAAGAGTAAATTAACGAAACCTAACCTGAATATACAAAGGAATACAAAAGACACCGAACAACAACAGATCGGCTGGTCCCTACGAGGTTGTCTGTTTAAGAAGGAAGGTTAAAAGATGTAAAAAAAATTTAAAAACAAGTGAAAGTGTTAAAACAAAGCAAAGAAAAGAGGTTGAAAGGAAGGAAAGAAATTTAAAGGTAAAGTAAACATTTTAAAGTAAAGAGGAGGGAATCCGAGTGAAAATTCTACAATACTTCTACGCACTAACAAATGCTTCTAACTGTTGGGTTTAAGGCAAGATAAGCATCTAGGCTCTTTTTAAAAGATTCGATCGAATTACTTTGAACTACGCTGGCTGGTAACCCATTCCACAAATTAACTATACGATTGAAGAAACAATGTTTAGCTTCATTAGAATTGAAATGTTTAGCCACTAATTTGAGACCATTACCGCGAGTTCTATCTGCTTTTCTGAAGGTGAAATATTTTTCGGCGTCGACGTTATCAAAACTTTTAATAATTTTAAATACCTGGACTAAATCTCCTCGAATACGCCTTTTACAAATGAGAATAATTTTAACGTTTCTAAACGAGTAGCGTATGCTTTGTTTCAAAGTCTGGGAATCATCTTAGTAGCCCGTCGGTGCACTCTCTCCATTCCATGTCCTGTCGTAAATATGGGGACCAGAACTGAACGCAGTATGCCATGTGGGGGCGTACTAAGGAATTATATAATGCTCGCATTGTTTTCTCTGACTTAAATTCAAATGATCTGCCAATTAATCTTAAGGTTCTATTTGCTTTTCTGACAGCTTCGATACATTGCTTACTCTGTTTAAGGGTGTCGGACAATAATAACCTAAATCTTTCTCTTCCGTAACACTCGTTAGTGTCTTGTCGCGCATAAAATACTTTTCTTTAACGTTGTTTCTGCCGATATGCAACGTTTTACATTTATCTATATTAAAGTTCGCTTGCCAAATTTCTACCTACTCGAGTAATTTACTAATATCTTCTTGAATCTGCAAACGTTCTGTCGCTGATATTGTTCGTCCCCCTAGTTTGATATAAATAATAAAAAAGACTGGTCGCAGAAATGATCCCTGAGGCTCGCCGCTAGTTACACTTTTCCAGTTAGACGCTTTGCCATTAATGTCCTTGACTAAAAATTTGAGGTTGTAGCAATTACTGAATCCTGGTTAGATACAGAGAGTAGAGATTTTCTTGGAAAATATCATATCCCAGGTAATGAGATGTTTAATAATGGTAGAACAAAAAGGAGTGGTGGTATAGTCCTATTACGATCGGTCTCACTTAAAACCCATAATTAAAAACATTACAGAGATTGATAATCTAAATACGATGTTTGTTGAAATTAAAGACAACATACGAAAGAAATTACAGTAATTATAGGTTAAATATATAGGACTCCCACTCAGACTGTCGGTAGTGATAACAGACTTCAGGCACTAATCTTTGATGTAAGTAGCGACTATGATGCGATAATTATGGGATATCTTAATTTACCTTGCAGGGAATGGGGTGGTTCTTTACAGTTTAATTCCGGTCGTCGACTGTACGAGGGTTTGCTCAAAAGTTCACTTTTTCAAATGGTCAAGGAACCCACGAGAGAATGCAATATTCTAGATTTAGTTTTAAGTACAGACCTACAATTAATTGACAATATCTCTGTAAGAGACTACTTCAACACCAGTAACCACAAGCAACAAATAACATTTGAAATTAAAATTAATGTTCATAATTCGGAGAGCCTGAAACACGTTTTGAATTTTAAAACAAATAAGTTTCTTGACATGAAACTGCAACTCTCAACCCATAATTGGGACTTTATCTCGCGATGACGGTAATGACATATTGACTTCTTTTTATAATTATTTTAAATATTTAGAATATATAAACTATATATATAGTAACCTAACCCAACCTAACTCGCAAGCATCATCTTTTCGCGCTACCCCAAGAATAACAACCTACTTTCTCATGTCACCCTCTCCTGATATATATATATATATATATATATGAGACGTTATACTATGAACTTTAGCGGCCACTATTTTAATAGATAAAAAAATTCAAAATGCACCTAACCTAACCTATTCTATGGTCGAACCCTTCTAGAGGCGTTTCCCCTCGTTAAAAAAATAATATATATATATAGTCTAGTTGTTTCTACCTGCACCCTCACTCTCTAAATGCATTTTGTGGGCGTGTCTTAACTCACTTGCCATTCTTCATTTTATCTCTTTGGTCACAGCTGTGTAAATATACTCCATACACTGATGAATTATTGAAATATAATGTACGTTATCCTCTCTCTCTCTCTCTCTCTCTCTCTCTCTCTCTCTCTCTCTCTCTCTCTCTTAGGCCGAACATGTATTATTATTATCATTGTTATTGTCATTATTATTTTCTCCGATGGGAGTCGGTCAACGATAACTATTATTATTATTATTCTTTTCCCTATCTCCATCCCCAAGATCAACTACTCCCATTCAAGTGGCACACACACACACACCACACACACACACACACACACACACACACACACACACTTCCTATGGTTCATTAGCAAGACTCAGAGATCACATTTGAAAGAAGATTATAGTCACTCTCCTCCTTAGCTGATCTTCTTCCGTGTATCATCTACCCTGTGAGCAGTCCAGCATGCTCTCAAACACGCACTTGTCTCCCTATTCTCCACTACACATACATGCATCGTACATAATCTTTTCAAAATAAAAAAATGACAATGACTTCAAGAGCCTCGGAGTTCCCTGGAGAGGAAACTATAAATGTCCTCACTTCTGGCTCACTCGTTGCCGATACCGGGAACGCAGACCCGAGCAGCAGGGCTGGTTCTGCTACTGTCCATTCGAGATGTTCTGGGCCTCTGCCTGATTCACTTTTCATAAACTTCTGCAACATTCTTGGCCTTTCTTCAAATTTTAAATCTATTGAACACCACCTCTCCTCCTCTAAACCTCGCCTTCTCTTTCTCACTGAAACTCATCTGTCTGGGACGAGTGACAGCAGCCCCTTTTCTGTACCCTCCGACTTTCTCTATACTCAATTTCACTTCAACGGTGGATGTTGCGTACGTAATGACCCAACATGCTCTCGTATTCCCGGACTTGAATCTTCCAAATTCTATACCCTCAAGCTACGGCTTACATTCCAATCTCAAACTAAATATATCTGCGTTGTCTACCTTTCTCCTAATTCTACTGACTATCCACTGACTACCTCACTTCCAAAGTGGAATACATTCCATCCCACTCTCCTTTTGCTGAAATCTCCATTTTAGGTAATTTCAATGCTCACCACCACAATTGGTTTTCCTCCCATTTCACTAACATCCCTGGTGAACTAGCTTACAACTTTTCTATCTTGAATGACCTAGAGCAGATTGTACAGCATCCTACTCGTATCCCTGATCGCCTTGGAGATAGGGCCAACATTCTGGATTTATTTCTCATCACTCATCCTTTTTCTCACTCTGTCAAACTCTATTCTCCGTTGGGGTCCTCCGACCATAATCTTATATGTCTCTTGTCCTATCGCTCTAGTTTGGCCTTTGGATCCTCCTTGGCACTTTGGCGCTGATGATTGGGAGGTCCTTAGGCAGAACTTTTCTGATTTCCCATGGATGGAGGTGATTCTCTTGGGCATGGAGGCGTTCATTGCATATTCTATTCCTACTACTAATGCAAAAAAAAACTTTGGTTTAACTTTGCTTGTTTTAATGCTATCGGCAACAGAGAGGAGGTTTTCAGAAGGTAATGTCGCCATCCAACTCCTGTCTCTCACTTAGCTTATATTTTTGCCTGGAATCGTGCAAAATCTGTTCTTCGACTCATCATAAATTCCTTCATGCAACAAAAATGTGAAAACCTATCCAATTCTAATTCTTCTCGCTCTTTCTGGCACCTAACCAAGAACCTCTCCAACAACTTTATTTCTTCGTTTTTCCCTCCTCTTTTCCATTCCGACGGTTCAGTTGCCGCCTCTTCTCCCGGTAAAGCTGAACTCTCCTCTCAAACTTTCGCCTCCAATTCAACCCTGAACGATTTCGGTGCTGTTCCTCCATTTCCTCCTCTCTCCGACTTAATTATATCTGAAATTAAAATCTCCTCCAATGACGTTTCTTATGCCCTATCTGGGCTCAATTCTAGGAAGGCATTCGGTTCTGATGGCGTCCCTCTTGTTGGTTCTCAAGAACTGTGCTTCTGTGATGACACCCTTCCTAGACAAACTCTTTCGTCTTTGTCTTTCATCTGGTACTTTTCCTTCCTGCTGGAAGTTCGTTTTCATTCAGCCTGTTCCAAAGAAGGGTGACCACTCTCAACCCTCCAACTATCGTCCAATTGCTTTGATTTCTTGTCTTTCTAAAGTTTTTGAATTTATCATTAATAGGAAGATCCGTAAACACCTCTCTTCTCACATTCTTCTTTCAGATAGTCAGTATCGGTTCTACAAGGAACATTCTACTGACGATTTTCTTCCATATCTCTCTGACTCTTGGTCATCCTTCTTTCGGGATTTCGGTGTAACCTTTGCTATTGCGATAAACATATCAAAAGCTTTTGACAGAGTCTGGCCTTCATCTCTGATTTCCTTTCTGGCCGATCTATAGCTGCAGTTGTAGATAGCCACTGTTCTTCTCCTAAAGCTATTAATAGTGGTGTTCCTCAGGGCTCTGTCCTATTACTCACCCTTTTCGTTTTATTTATCAATGATGTATTAAGTCGTACTTCCTGTCCTTTCAACTCCTAGGCGATGATTCCACCCTTCATCTTTCCATCCACTTCACAAATCGTCCCTCTCAACTGTCGCTCCATGATTCGTGAGGGACGGCTTTGATGCACCTGACCCCTGATCTTTCTACTATCTCTGATTGGGGCAGAGAAAACCTAGTGGTTTTCAATAACTCAAAAACTCAGTTCCTTTATCTGTCTACTCGTCACAATCTTCCACACGACTATTCTCTTACTTTCGACAATACACAACTCAATCCTTCCTCTGTGGGGTGGCTCAACTCACACCAGCTCAACTTGACCTGTTGCAATCAAGGGCTTTTGGTTTTATCAATTCTCCGCCTCTTACTGACCGTCTTCAACTTCTCTTCGCCGCAGTGTTGCCTTATTCTCTCTTTACTATCGCTATTATAACGGACACGGCTCTTCTGAACTCTCTAACTACGTGCTTCCTCCTTTATGGAGAGCACGCAGTACCAGACTTTCGACACATTCTCATTCCTTTTTTGTCCAACTCTCTAACACGGGTTAATCGGTATTTTCCATGTTTCATCTACTCAACCGGTGAACTCTGGAATAATCTTCCTCAATCCATCTTTCTCCCTGTTTATGACCCCCAATCTTTCAAACGCAGAGTGTCCAGGCACCTCGAAAACCCTGGACCTTAATTTTGACTCTCTTCTTCCCCTATGGGGTGGCGTTTTTACTGGCATTCGCCCTTGGCCCCTTCTTTTTGCATAAAAAACAAATAATACAGGCAACATTGTGGCTTTGTGACTAAAATCCACTTTCCATTGTATTTAATTTAATTATATATTAATCGTTATTATAAATATAGTATGTTAATCATTATAAATTAAACGGTGATTTAAAAGGGTTTTAACAACAATTTTAAAAAAACATTCCCAATGCTAACAGTTAGCCCCAGGTTCCAAAAATTGCTCACTTGATCCTGCGGATCAGCACACGTTTCCGGTGCGTTTCCTCTACATTGTATCTCCTATTATGTACTTAAACCTTTACTGTCAACAGAGTCTTCTTCTAATTTCCCTTATTTTTACAATATAATTTTTGATACTTTCTAGGGTTTTTTATATTCTCTACTCCCGTCGTCTCCCCCACTATGTTTCTTAGTCTTTCACAATGAAACGAGTGTTCTGTCGTATCATTTTCTCTCCTGCATACTTCACACTTCATGTACTTATATTTTCCTTTATAGTTTTCTTTCACCTCTACTATATTTAATCTGATTTCTATTATAATCTTCATATCCTTTTCTTTCATATTTTCAATATATGATTTTCGTTTAAATTCATCAATGAATCTTAAGTTTTTCATTTTAGTTTTCCTCTTTATTAGTTCTTCCTATAAATATTCATTAATTTTTTGCCGTACACTTTTCTGTAATTCACTTTTTTTCATCATTTTCAAGTCCTCTGATGTTACTTTATATAATTTACACATTTCTGCCACTTCCTCTGCCCAACATCCTGGGTATAGATTTTTCAACTGATCTTCGGTTATCATTTTAATTAATCTATCCTCATTTGAGTTTAAAAATATTGTTCATTTGCATTATCTTCTTGTATCCAATTTTTCCTTTGACTGGCCACACTCCTAATTCAGCTAATAATCCCCAATATGGGGTACTACATTTCATTCCTGTTATTTCCCTTAGAATTCTTCCATGCATTTGTTCCACTTCTTCAATATCCTTTGTCCTTGTTCTCGTCCATGTTTCCATTCCATAAAATATTGTAGGTGCTCTTATGGTTTCATACAATTTTATTTTCACCCTCATTGATCAATGGCCCACTGTACCTGGATCTCCATATCTCTTTAGATCTGCTATCATGAAATTTATCTTACTTTTCTTCGTTTCTACAGTATATGTGTTTCGTGATCGCCTCTGCTATTGAACCATTGTCCCAAACACTTATATTCTTGCACTTGTTCTATACTTCCCATTTTCACTTTATTAATTGTTCTCATTTCAGGTACTTTTCTTCTCATCACATTTATTGTCATTACTGCTGATTTCTCTTCTTTATTATTAAATGTAAATTTTTTTAGTATTTCCATTGATCTACAATTACTAATTGATTTTTCTATTACTCCTATGTTATTTGATGCCTGCATTATATCATCCATAAATATACATGATTGAATTTCTATTTCCCTTATTCTTGTCAGGCAAAGCCTAGCAAAGCCCAGTGCCACCCCTGGATAAATCAAGGTTGGGGGCTAACGTCACAAGATCCTCACGGCCGTTGATAAGATTTATTTAAGGGGGCGGGGAAGAAGGATAGGCTAACCTAACCTAAACTAAGGGTAGACCGGGTTAAGGGAGACTTCATAAACATTTTTAAGCTATATTTGAAGATCGCTTAGCTATCACCCACGTCTTATTAACCGCGCCCGCCCACCGGCCCGCGGGTTTAATATGTACAAAGGAGCTTTCCTGGTCCTAAGTTTTTAAATAAAATATTATGATTCAGTCTATCTATGTTTATATCCAACAACTAATTATAATTAAATGAATTACTGCCAGTGTATTTAAATATATTTTTATTCAATACATATGTAGATACACAGATGATTTGAGTGGGACCTTTTAGAATCAAACTGATTATGAGATGTCTGTATCCAATCATACAACTGGCAAAGTAAAAGTATTTCTATTAGTTTCGAGACGCAAGAAGTGACAGCAATAGGTTTGCAATTTTTGCTGGATAGAGTGCCCCATATTTATTTTTGACAAGGGGTAAGATATATATATATATATATATATATATATATATATATATATATATATATATATTATACGCCCTCATAAACTCCGTAGGAATATAATTATGAGTAAGTATGGCTGAGAAAAGCAATGAGATGTGCAGACTCCCCATATTATTGCCATATTTTAAGTGTTCATATGATTTGTTATCTACCCCTGAAGCAGAACCAGTTTTTAATTCTTTAATCAGACTCTTAATTCCAGGAACTGAACTCCACGTATTTTCCTTGGAACCTCCCATAGGTGTTTCATTGCAGTTCTACATAAGATTAACCCTTTCCACATTATTAAGAATGTTTGAAGAATGGTTCTCCCATAGTCTGGCAATTTCCTCTTTCTCTTTACACTATCTTATGACTACTTTATATCGACCCTGCTTCTACACATATTCATGTAACCAGTCCTATTCTGGATCTATCATGAAGGTACCATAAACCACAAGTGTCTTTTGATTCTCTCTTCAGAGGGGCAATAATATCATTCCATCCAGGATTAATTTTAGTATGGCAGTTGTAAGACTTAATCATGGTCCTTCTTTCTCCCTTTAGCTAATATGGATACTTGTCTGCGAGTTTACAGTGAGAATTGTTTGATCAAAGACTACTACGGGCAAGATACAACATTTCTAAACTATTAAAGAGGTGATCTGTTGTCTTTATTCTGTTTTCCTTTGCATGTTAAAATTAGACCAGTTGACACAATATTCTTTCTTACTGAGTTCTTGTTATGTCAGGTATTACATAAATTGGCAAAATTAATTATCATGTACATAATATAAATTTTAGGCTGTTGTGGCATAGCAGTCTTGGTAGAGAGAGCAGCCGTAACATTTTGAACAAACTCATTTCCCCACAATGTGAGAGTGAGTACATCCCAAGGTGTCGTGTTTACCTTCTTCATTATTATAATTCATTTTTTCTTTACTTTCTACTCGTTATTCAATTTCTCTTCTACCATTAATCATTCTCTTTACACGCTTTTCAATCGCTTTTCGCATTACTGTATATAATTGCATGGTAGCCGGCCGAATCTAAAAACCGTTAGACAATGCAAAGGGAGACTGGGGTCAATTATAATCTTCATTACACTTTTTACTACTTTATTATTGCCGAAACAGACTTAGTTAAACGGGGTAATGCGAGGGGGGGATTTAACTATAATACTTAAGACGAAAGAGACACAAAAGAAATCTAAATTCACAATTTACATTCTAACGCGAAAAGGCACCTTTGTAAACGCGAGGCGGGCCGATGACTAAAGGGTACTTCCTCTCTCTCGTCCCGCTTGGGGCGACTCCTGGTTGCCAAGCAGTATTTTATTATAATTTTAATAAACTTATAACCAAAACATTCTAATTAAATATAATTACAATATAAACAACCATAATTTATCGTAATTTCACTTATTTAATATTATTATCTTCTTTTAATTTATTATAACCAAAACATTCTAATTTTTAATTAGACATCACTACAAAGGATCATCTTTTGTCTGAATGTTAACAGGCTAAGTGGCCAACTCAAACTAACCCAGGAGCCAGCAAGCAGGAGTGAACTATAGCCTCACTAACTGCTTTGAAATTAACATAAAATTTTTAGTACACCATGGCAATTTCAAAGCTCTCGTTTTCATAGAGGATGAAAACATAATAAAAAAAATTAAATTTAGCTAAGATTTTAGTTTTCTCTCGAATATATAATCTTCAAGTGCAAATACCATAACAGAGAGATCTGATATGGACAAGGGAGAAGTAAGGAAAGTAAATGGTTGAGGAATGAAAATTCTGAGTCCATGTAAAAATTTAACAATTCTTAAGAATAAGCTATCTCAGGCTTTAGCCTTACAAAATCCAAAATCTTTATGTATAAGAACCCTTTATTAAACTTTAATGCAAATCAAGATTTATGTACATTTTAATCATTCTGGTGATGAATGATGATAATGGATAAAACATTTGAAAGATATGACAAGTGTTATAAAGTAGGCCTAAATAATTATTTATCTAGCCTTAATAAAATCTTTGTTCACCGTCTCTTTCAAAACATTTGATATCACAATTTTACTTTCTATTAAGCCAGTTTACTCTGGCTTTAATAATGTGGTTTGGGGCTTCACTAATTTCTTTTCATTGTTAAATAAGCTTAAAACATTCACTTAAATAATATGAGGAAATTTTGGATCACCTGAAGATCAGGGCCCCCAGCCTTCTTTACTTAGCTTTATAAGGCTAACTAACGAAAATATAACGACCTAACCTAACTAATCATCAAGGGCGTACAGTTGACCTAACAATTGGTTAGGTTAGGTCGTGATATTTTCGTTAGTTAGCCTTATAAGGCTAACTAAAGAAAGCTGGGGGCCCTGATCTTCAGGTGATCCGAAATTTTGAGTGTTTATAGGTTTCTATTCTCAGAACCTATCTAATAATAATGCATGGGTGATTCTTTTAGAAGTATCAACTTTCTGTAACATTTTCTGGGATTCTGGTTTGAGTTAACCTAAAACTGTAACATCTATGGTTTACTGAGTGATGGATTGTTTACTCTATAACTGAAAAGTACTTTTTAAGAACCTTTACACAGTTTTTCCATTATTTTTTGTACAGTATTAATGCTCTGGGTTAAAAAACTTTCCATTATCTTCTTCTCACTAGTACTGTAACACATTAAGATAGGCCCCATATACTGTATTCTTTAAATGTAACTTTTTGATAAAACAAATGAGAATTTAAACTTTACAAAAAAGGGCAGAAAAAGAATCGTTGAATCTTTAGAATTGTCAAAGCTTTACCAAAAAGATGGAGTCATCCGACTCATACCTGGGAATATTTGGTGTCAGGCTATAATAAGATTTTAGGAAACAGAGAACACCAACAAAAGCAAATTGAGCTTTACAGTCTTTTAATAGCCTATCATTTACTTAAAGAACAGAATACAGACAAGATAGGATTCTCCAAATTAAGATCAAAGGAGTCTGTACAGATATGCGTAACGTTTGTAAAGTTGCTGTTGGTGCTTGGCTCAAAGGTTTCTGAGCCAAGTTCCATGGAAAACATACCACTGCAGCACTATCAATACTGCTTAGTATACTTCATATGTTATCCACCCAACAAGGAATGTCATTCGAGGAAGTGCAACATTTAACCATATCTACAACAATACAATATCTACTGATTTTAAAACTATCTAAAATATCTACAACGCCTTTTTCCTATAAAAGCGAAGTCAAGACACTAAGGTTGGGGCGAGGTGGGGGTGGGGGGGTCGAGTCCCGGTGACATTGGTTAATGATAATCTAGGAGTTAGTGCAATGGGACGCATTCGTCTGACCTGAGCTCTGTTTCAATTTCTGGCACTCTTGACTTCGCTACTGAGCTACTTAGCCAAATTAAATTAAAATAAATATCAATAGTCTAATTAATATTTGTGTATGTTCTAAGCTGAAATTATTGCAACATTGTAATAATTGTAATATTTATTTTTATCAATAAAGAGATATCTGTCTATCTATTATTTATTATAATAATCTATTATTATTATTATTATTATTATGATTATTATTATGATTATTAGTAGTAGTAGTAGTAGTTTATGGTAGCACTAAATATACACTGTGAAGTAAAGTTGTTCTATACAATTCACCGTTTCTAAAAATTTAATTGTTACATTGAACCAAATATGGAATAATTTTGAATCAATTTTATTTTGTAATGTTGATATAATTGGTTCAAAATCGGTCCAGAAAGGAAAGTTGTTCCGAAGGCTTCTATGATGAACCATTCGTTTTACATATAAGTCACTCTATAATCGGATCATGCAGCAAATGGAACAATTAAATTGTTAGAAACGGTGTTCTGTATGGAGTAACGTCAAAGTGTTGGAACAGCTTTCCTGTCTTGACAGATTTTGAACAAATTATACCGACACTACAAAATAAAATGGATTCAAGTACGTTCCACACTCGGTCAAATGGAACAATTAATATTTTTTAGAAACGGTGGTCTGTATATATAGAATAACTTTGCAGAGAAGCTTTAACGGTAAACTATCATAAATTACAAATTACTTCTGTAGTACATATATCATCAGTGTACTAAATATTTTATAGAAAAGTACTTAAAACTAAAAGTACGACGAAAGATAAGAGTATTGTAAAAAAAATTAATACAGATTACATGAAAGTCAGGATTTGCGACCCATCAAATGCTCTATACTCAAATCCCCGAACAATGAGATGTAGTCACCTCACATTTCGGCTTTGCAGAAGAAATACTTATCATTTCGTATGTGGGATCTGTATGTTAAGGAATACTGATTCAGTTAAGTGTTCCGAAGAAATTCGTCCTGCATAAATTCGAAATGCATAATGATGAGTTGCTTAAAGTCGAAAGCAAAAGTTCTGAGCATGCATACATAAAGGCGAGCAATTCGATCTTGTGCAAGTATATTTAATTCACGTAGTTTAAATTAGATTAGGTTAGATTATATGATGCCCGGTTAGGTTACGCTAGGTTAGGTGAGGTTCGTCATTTTTACTTAAAATCTGAAATGTACGTATGTCACTTTTACCTAAACTATGAAAAAACTTTTCACATTAATCGTAAATTTAAATGCATAAGCCCGCCTAAAGTCGAATTTGGAATAATGTCGACATACATAAGGTCTAATATCGACTTTATTATATTCCATTTTGTGCATATAATTCACATACAGTCAAATTTGCATAATAGCTTCGGCTCCAAAGAAAAGGTTCATACGTTATTACCATAGACATTTGAAAGATTTGAAAGACGTTATCGTAGGCCCCTTAACAACAATTTTTAATAAGTCACTGGGAGCGTTCAAATTAGCTAACGTTATGCCCATTTTTAAAAAAGGCGACCGCATAGTAGCTAGCAATTATAGGCCTATTAGCTTAACGTCAAATGTCGGTAAACTTTTGGAATCCGTAGTTAGGGATCGTATCGTCGATCACTTAGAAAGTCGCGATTTGATTAATAGTAGTTAGCATGGGTTTCCACGCTATAGATCTTGTTTAACTAATTTGTTAGAGTTTTATAACGAAATAGTGCGCGAATGCGATAGGCATAGAGCGGCTGACGTTATTTATTTAGACTTTAAAAAAGCGTTCGATACAGTTCCGCATAGAATATTAATTGCGAAGGTTAAAGCGCACTGTATACGCGGTCAGGTAGCTAACTGGTTAGAGGAATGGCTTCGTGCTAGGAAACAGAGGGTCGTTGTCAATGGTAGTGAATCGGGGTGGTTGGATGTAGGTAACGGTGTCCCTCAGGGTTCAGTGTTAGGCCCATTGCTATTCGTAATCTACATTAACGACATAGATGTAGGCTTGACCAGTAACGTGTCAAAATTCGCGGACGATACTAAAATAGGCGGTAAAGTTCTTAACGTGGACGATAGAAATAGGCTCCAAGACGATGTAAATATGATTATGGAGTGGACGGATAAGTGGCAGATGCAATTTAACGTAGACAAATGTAAAGTTTTGCATATAGGTTCTCGTAACAATAATTACATGGACACGATGGACAATAGACAGTTAGCGAGCGTTGACGAGGAAGTAGATTTAGGCGTACGCGTATTTAAGGATTTAAAAGTTAGGAACCAGTGCCTGGAGTCTTGCGCAAAAGCTAATAGGATATTAGACTTCATAGCGCGTAATTTCGAATTTTAATTGAAGAATATTATATTGCCTCTTTACAAGTCCCTAGTCAGGCCTCATTTAGAATATGCCGTTCAGTTTTGGTGCCTGTATTTGCGTGAGGATATTGATAGGTTAGAAAGGATTCAGCGTCGTGCCACTAAACTAATTCCGTCATTACGCAACAAATCTTACGAATATAGTATTAATGAGTTAGACTTGCATTCACTCGAAACTAGGAGATTAAGGGAAGAGCTTATTGAAGTTTTCAAAATCGTTAATAAAATCGATAACGTAAATTTTGACAAACTGTTCACTTTCGATAATAGCATTACTCGTAATAACGGATTTAAATTATGATACGTGGCAGACGTTTCATTACTAACATCGCAAAAAATGTTTTTACGTTTAAAGTAATTGATAAATGGAATAATCTTCCCGCGTCCGTCGTGAACTCTACCAGCGTTAATATGTTTAAAAACCGTCTAGATAGGCATTTTAAAAATATTAACATTGTTTAAAATAATAAAACAATTAGCAACAGGAGCTCTGGGGGTAATGGTCGAGGATGGGTCTGTTGACGATTAATGCCAGCTTGCGACATGCCAGCGTGTGATATGCCAGCAATAAAAAAAATTAGACAAACACGAACTTTGATGTAGCATGTAGTGTAAACCAATCCACTTTTTGTTATACTCTTCCTACTTTTTTTTCTTTTCTTATCCTCTCTTTACTTGCATGTCTGTAGTTTGCATGGTATGACAGTGTTTGAGTTAAGACTGTGTTTGCATGGTTTGTAAGCGTTCTTATTTTACTTCTTTTCATCTGTCACCCCTTTCCTATTCTCTTCGACTATTTTTCCGACTTGTCGGCAGTGGCCAGCGGATGATGATGGTGAGTCTTTCTCTCTTTTTCTGAATGAATGTTAACCCACGAATGATAGGTTTTACTATTTACTTAACCCCTTATTCTCTTCTTTTAACCCACTACTCTCTTCCTTCTCTTAACCTTAAAGTGGATCTTAGGGTCTTTGTTAGCCTTAGCTTCTGTAGATCTGTAGATCACAATACCATCTTTAATTACGTTATTATAAAATTAGAGAAACAAAAAACACAGAAATATCATCAGTGTGTGTGTATATATATATATATATATATATCACACACACCGGATTTACGGTCCCCCCATTTGCGCGATTTCGGATTAACGCGGTCCAAAAAAATATTATTTTTTTTTATAAATACTGTAAATAAAAAGGCACTGGTGGTTAAGAAGCCAGCTCCAAGAGACCCTAATGGTGAATGTTATTTTTTATTTATTTCATGTTATTACTAATTTTTCTTTTTTTACAGATGAGATTATGTATTTATTTATTTATTTAATTAATATTTCATTATTATTATTGTATTTTATTTAATTTTATTTAATTTTTGGGGTTACTTGGGGTTGGGGGTGCCTGTACTTAGCACATTGAATTATATGTTATAGTTCCCCCAATTTACGCGGAATTCATTTAGAAGGTTCAGGAACTCATCTACAGCGTAAATCGGGGGATTACTGTATATATATATATATTATATATATTATATATATAATATATATAATATATATATATATATATACGAGGATAATTCAATACGTCTCCGCACTTTTTTATTTTCGCAATTTTATTTTCACATCTGATAGATTATAAACACATCACTTCTCAACATAGTCTCCCTGTTTCTCAATATACTTAGTCCAGCGATCTACAACCTTCCTAATGCCATCACAAAAAAATGTTTTTTGCTGTGTGCGTAGCCAGTGATGCACCGCCTCCTTCATCATCTCCAGTTGACAGAAGAGCACATGCGTAATCGTATGGACGTCTGCTCTCGTCTTTTGGCACGGTATCATAACGAAGGTGAAAACTTTTTGGAGCGCATTATCACTGGAGATGAAACCTGGATCCATCACTATGAACCAGAAAGCAAACGACAGAGCATGCAATAGAAGCATCCAACATCTCCCTTTGCAAGGAAGTTCAAAGCGCAGCCGTCAGCAGGTAAAGTTATGCTAACACTGTTTTGGGATACACGAGGCCCTATACTTGAACATTATCTAGAGCTTGGAACTACAGTAACAAGTGCATCGTATTGTGACATGCTTCGGAATGAGTTAAAGCAAGCAATTCGCACAAAACGGAGAGGGAGATTGTCGGAAGGTGTTATTCTGTTACACGACAACCCGCGCCCTCATACCACTGCACGGACTAGAAAATGCCCTCAAGAACTTAAATTTGAAGTTCTCGACCATCCAGCCTACAGTCCAAACCTGGCACCTTCGGATTTTTACCTGTTTGGACCACTAAAAGACGCTTTGAGAGGTCAGCGATTCCAAGGTGATGATGACCTGAAGGAGGCGGTACATGACTGGCTGCGCACACAGCCAAAAACATTCTTTTGTGATGGCATTAGGAAGCTTGTAGATCGTTGGACTAAGTGTATTGAGAAACAGGGAGACTATGTTGAGAAGTGATGTGTTTATAACACTGCCCAACAAAAAATATTTTTTTGCTGGTGATTTAATTCTAAGACCTGTTTGTGGATAATATTGATGTGCTGATTTCAAAAATCATCTTAGATTTTGTCCATCACATCAGGTTTTCGTGCAATGTGCAATGCAATATGCCTATTTTGGGTGATCCATGAAGGGCACTTATCAAAATTGATGATTTTTGAGACCTGTTAACAGCTGTTTTGCTGTTAAAATTTTATCTGTGGAATACTCAAATCTGTGCATTAAATCTAAAGGTCATGTACAACATATTAAAATCTTGGGTATCTGTGATTTCCCCAGGTGTGAGCGTGACGTCATGATCATGGATTCATTTTTTGCTTATTTAAACACTTTTAATCACTTTATGTGTCAATATTACCATCGTATATTAAAGTTCACTCCCTGCACAATTGTTTACTTTTCCATGCTGATTCTGAGTATGTAAAAACTTATTTTTTGGAAAGAAAAAAAAATTGGGCATAACCCTGCCAAAATGCGATATCCGTATTTGATTGCTTGAAAACCTGACGTGATAGGCAAAAACTAAGGTGATTTTTGAAATCAGCACACCAAAGTTACCTAAAAACAGGTGTTAGAATTAAATCAGCAAAATAGGTGTTGGGCAGTGTAATCTATCAGATGTGAAAATAAAATTGTGAAAATAAAAAGTGCGGATACTTATTGAATTACCCTCGTATATATATCGGGTCGGCAAAAAAAGGGAGACCTCGAACTGTGGCTGTAAAATCCAAAGTTATGGTCAGGTTTCAATATTTTTTTTCACACCCCACAACTAAGTAAATTTCCTCTACGGTGAGCGGATTTCAAAGAAAACTAATGAAAATTACAAATTTATTGAACATTTCTTTATGCCAGTAGAAATTCTCCATTTACACTACTACTGCATTGTACAGGGTGTCCATAAATGATTACCCTGATTAAAGCATGGTATAACTTTTAAATAAACACTCTTATTCAAACACAGTTTTAATCATAAGTAGATAAACATACAAAGTTTTGATACATAGTTAATGAACTTAGTAAGCTTCCACATGTGCACCTCTAGTGGCACGTAAAATGTCGTAAAATGTTGTAAAATGTCTGTTTCCACAACTGTGTACCTGGATATGCTCACCAATTACGCCATCCCCCAGCTGCAGGACAGGCAGCCAACTGTCATCTTCCAACAAGATGAGGCACCCCCTCATTGGGCGCATGTTGTTCGTGAAACTCTCGACGCAACATTTCCAAATCGATGGAATGGCAAGGACGGGCCAATCCCATGGCCCCCAAGATCACCAGACATTACCCCGCTGGATTTCTTTCTCTGGGGTCATGTTAAAGAGTTGGTTTATGCAACAGTTGTTCCAGATATCAGGACATTACGAGAACACCTTACGGATGCAATTGCAACAGTTAACCACAAATGTTGGAAAATGTGTGGCGTGAGTGTGAATACGTTTAGACATTTTACGTGCCACTAAGGGTGCACATGTGGAAGCTTATTAAGTTCATTAACTATGTATCAAAACTTTGTATGTTTATCTACTTATGATTAAAACTGTGTTTGAATACGAGTGTTTATTTAAAAGTTATAGCATGCTTTAATCAGGGTAATTATTTATGGACACCCTATATGTGCAGATAAAAAGTTATAAAGTACTCACATATGGTGCTACCTTGATGTTAAAAAAACTGCTCGATGTGCTTACCACGAACTTCTACAACCTTTTCCAGTCTATGACGGAACTCATCTATGGCTTTATTGATTTGTTCTTGTGGTAGTTCATCCCATTTTTCCAGAAGTAGTTGTCGTAAATGAGCAACATTTCTTACTTTGACCAGATAAATTCTCTGTGACAAATTTTCCCAAATGCCGTAATCGACAGGATTTAAATCAGCACTGTTTGGTGGCCAAATTTAATACCGCTACCTGGTATTCTTTTGATATCTCCTGTTTTATCGATTTTCTTGAGAAGCTTGTCCAAACCTCCTGCAGTTGGCTTACGTTAATTAAAATCGCTTTAATTATGAACTTGAACTTGCTATGATTAGCAAGATTTTTCTGGAATATTCGCCATAAATCCAATTTCTCAGCTAAAATGCTAAAAGATGGCACACAAACCATAAAAGTACCTAGTACTAACATACTAAAATTTCATGGTTCTATGTACCGTATTTGCCGAGATATGAAGGATTTAAAAGGTCTCCCTTTTTTTTTGTCGACCCGATATATACAGGATGAGTTACTGTACAACGAAATGTCATAACTTCGGGAGCTTATAGCTGAGATCATTCCCAGTAAAAACTTCATATGAACATAGGTCCGACTCTTAACGGTTATGGAGCTATGGATGTTTGAATGTTTAAAAATAAGAATAAGCGAACAAATAACTGCTAAAGTTTTTATTTATGAATTTACAATACTGTAATACAAATTAAATGAAAAGCGAAAATTACAATGCAGAACTTAACTTATGAAGGAGCAAATCTATTTTATGAAGAAACCTTCAAAAAATATTGTAGAAAATCTTAAATTACTAAATTTGACAATAGTACATCACACATTTCCAAATTTAATTAAAGGAACTCCGAACACGCTTTGCTATATATTAATTCAGACTAAAATTTGTGCAGAGTGGCCACAAAGTCTCTTTGCAGTGAAATTACAGTATGTGTTTTTCACGCAAAGAGACTTCGTGGCCACCCTGTATGTAATCGAACATAAATGTTTATTTATCACTTTATACTTAATCTGTTCAACTCTATTAAACTACTTGGAGCAAGGGTAGTTCACGTCCCCCTGACGCAAAAGGGGACACAAACTACACTAGGTCAAAATTAGGGAACGTAAACTACTGTACACTATGATCTTTAAGAGACATTTTTTTAAATGAATCCATCAAATAAAACATTAAAACTAACGAAAATATTTCGACTTAACCTAACCAATCGTCAATTTATATTATATATATATATATATATATATATATATATATATATATATATATATATATATATATAGACGATTGGTTAGGTTAAGTCGTAATATTTTCGTTAGTTTTAACGTTTTATTTGATTAGGTATACGTACGCGGACAAAGTTGGGGAACGCAAACTACAGTAGGATAATGTAGGGGAATGTAAACTACACTAGGATAATGTAGGGGAACGTAAACTACACTAGGGACCACAGGGGGACGTAAACTACAGTTGCTCCAAATAGTTTATGTAACAGTGAGAAAACTTTGTAGTATGAGAAAACTACTTAGAATGTAGGTCATAACCAACCATACTTTAAATTAATTTTTAAAGAGTAATTATCCATGCACTTCCTCATGTAAATTCTGAACTGACCAAAACAAGACAAGCGCGCATACGCAGAGAGAACAGCTCTCAAAAGTACAGTACATCCGAAGATATGTTTATTCAGAGGAAAGACATAATATAGATTAGTCGGTACTCCTTAAGTATGCGCTCTACCTCAAAAACCATGATCTACGCAGCAAAATTTTACGGGAAAAGATTCTACATTTTTAGTCGTGATTTTTTTTTATTATATTATATTTATGTTTTTGAAATTATCAAATTACATATTACAATAATTAAATGCATAATTAATGCATAATTTCAGCTTATCAATTTAGGAGAAAATGTAACTGCGATATACAGAACGAATGTCATTTAAAAAATCGGAGAACAAATCTTGCGAGTTTTTTCTCATTAATCTCGAGACCTAAACTAAATTAAACTAACCTAACCTAACCTAACCACCTGTACCTTTTCAATAACCATTTACCTACCTGTTAATCCTTTAATGCGCTGTGATACGGTTATTATCATGGGTAGATCGCATACTTAAGTCAAAAAAGTCCGGTAGAGCGCATACTTAAGGCGCACCGATTAGTCACTAATGAAAAAATCATACCATGTAATGACTGTAATGTCTACTCAAAAATATATTTCATACACTCATTTTAACGCCTTTATTACAGTATTTTCATCTTACGCCTGGCACCTAAACAGTAACACCGGTTTATAATTACATTTCATTGCAAAACACAAATATGAAAACGTGTTTACACTTACTTTGTTTTAATTAGAATCTAATTTTATAATATGCTATATACTATCCGTATTATGCAAGATAAGAGTAATTAAGTGGGAACTTATAAGTTATATTTATCTAATGGAATTAATATAATTTTCATTGTTTAAAACGTTATGAGAAAGTTACACAATAAGAGGAAATCACAACAACAAGAGTTACGGAACTGTTACGGAACGAAATATGGAGAAGAGTCTTACTCTTTAACATCAAAAAGTTACGGAACGAAAGAGAGGAATAAAGAGTCTCACTTTTGTTGAAGCTGGAAAAGTTACTCTTACGTTGCACATTGAATTCAATGTTACAGAAATGTTACGTTAAAATGTGTACCTGACGTGCAATATACAGTATACATAATTTTTTTCGGAGTATTCGTGGTTTGATGTTCATGAAATTGAAGTGTTACCATGGCCAGCTAATTCTCCCAATCATAATTTGATAGAAAATCTTTGGAATATTGCTAAGCAGAAGGTCAAAAAGCGTAAACCAGAAACACTTAATGAGCTGAAAAGGCGTTTGATGACATCCTGGCAATCAGTAACTAAAAAAGAATGCAAGAGGCTTGTCGACTCGATGCCATGTCGATTGGAGGCCGTAATCAGGACTTAGGGTGGACCAACTAAATACTAAGACGCAAAGTTAAAAAAGTCTAGTATTCAATAAACATGAAGAATTTATTCTATTTTTTTATAACACTTGACAAGATATTCTAATATTTTGGTATGTCGCTATGCGTTAACTTTTCACTATTTAATAAGGTTTTTGCTATATTTTAAATTTGTTTTCAAAACTGGCACACAGAGATGTCTTTTTAGCAAAATGACGTCACAGACACTCGATATTCCTCATAAACTTGTATAACTTAAAAATATTATCTAGGTCATGAGCGCATTTGAGATAGTATTCTATTTTTTTGGTTCGGAGTTGTATATATATATATATAAAGATGTTTAACTCTTCATGAATTTAATTGTAAGTAGAAATCTTGTAGCATCTGACGATATGAATTTTGTACTACCGTTACTGCTTTTCCGGTTTCATTCTCAAAGAAGTAGGAACCTACTACACCATACCACCAGAACAGCGACCCAAATGTTGAGTTTAGCGATACTACGTCGAAGCTCTATTTGAGCAGCAGCATTACTTCCCCAGTAACGAAAGTTTTGCTTATGAATCTCCCTTGACAGATGTAAATAACATTCGTCAGTGAAGTGGATGTGTCTCAAAAACTCAGGCTCTTCTTCTAACTTTGCTAACATCCATGGTACAAATTCCATTTGTTTTTGTTTATGAACATTAGTTAGCGAAGCTTGTGAAAGAGTTCTATAGGAAAAAAGGTTTAATTCGGTACAAAATATACGATACACGGATGTTCGTGAAATATCTAGTTCTGCTGATAAACGTCCAATTGACTTCTGCGGACTTCGCGCAATAATTTCATGAACCATATTTACTTGTTGCGCAGTTTTTGTGGATCGTTCCCTAACACTATTACCCTCATGTTGATCGCTTACATTTTCTTTTGTTTGAAATTTTCCAACAATTCGTCTTTCTATCGGGTGGATCTGCGCATCCATATTCTCGGCAAAAGTTGCTCTACACCCGCGTCACAGAATTTGTCGCATGAAACCACTCAACGATCTTGATTTTCTGTTGCAGCTGCAAACGCAACATCACTGTTTGAGGGTTCAGCCATATTATTCCGTATAAACTAGGTCCTTAAGAAGCTTAGTCAAGACTTAGCTTTCCTTAACCCCTTCAGTGTTTACTTTACACCTAACGTAACGTAACCCAACCGTGGGCGCCGCGTACGAGTACGTACAAAATACCGAAAGGGTTAAAAACATAAGGCCATACTAGGCTTTAGTCTACTGGTAGTGGTATCGTCTTTTCCTAATTTCGTAAAAGTTACGAAAAGTTATTGCTTTAATTTTGAAATGGTGAAAGAAGGTTTCAATATACAATATTTATTAGTTATTAAGTAATGAAAGATTAGAGATGTATAGGCATATATATATATATATATATATATATATATATATATATATATATATATATATATATACACTATAGGTATATCTAGAATAACAACCCCCATTACAAAATAACGGACAAATAAAAATAAGTAAATTTTTGGGAAAGGCAGTATCCAGGCATCTCGAAAACCCTGGACCTTGATTTTTGGCTCTCTTCTTCGTCTATAGGTGGTAGGCTTTTGGGGGTGGGGGGCATTCCCCCTTGGCCCCCTCCTTCTTGCATAAAAAAAATATATATAACATTTTAAAGCAAGCTGTTAAATTTTATAAATCCCTCGTAATTATAGTTTCAGGAATATAGTTTTTAATAAAAATAATAATAATAACATTAATAATAATAATAATAATAATAATAATAATAATAAATAGACGACTTTGTTTTTTCCAGAAATTTTTTATTTCATCATAAAAGTCGGTAAATAATAATAAATTTATTGGATCAATAAATGCAATTTTTGAAAAATTTTAACGGAGATGCTAGTTTCTGAAAACAAGCAAATGGCTACCCTGCTAAACGAATTTTTTACGTCAGTTTTTACTATAGAAGATGTAACGAATATCCCTACGGTCATAGAATTAATACCTTTTGATAATGGTAATACTTTGGATAATATTGTGGTTAGTGAAAGGGAGATAATGCGCTATATTGATAGAATGAAAATGCGTAAATCACCGGAGCCGGATTCCATATATCCCATACAAATAAAAGAATTAAAAGAAAGCATTGTTGTGCCGCTAACAAAGATTTTTAATGCGTCTATTTCTAAGGGGTGCGTACCAGATAATTTCAAGTTAGCAAATGTAACACCTATCTTTAAGAAAGGCGATAAAGGTGTGGCGGGAAATTATAAGCCAATCAGTTTAACGGCTGTTGTAGGTAAGCTACTGGAATCAATAATTAGGGATCGTATAGTCGAACACTTAGGATTGCATAACTTGATTAGAAATACGCAGCACAGTTTCAGGCGAAACAAATCTTGCTTAATTAATCTTTTAGAATTTTTTCAAAGCGTGGTTGAAGTATACGATAGTCATCGGGCGGTAGATGTAGTGTATTTAGATTTTCAAAACGCGTTTGACACCGTACCGCACAAAAGACTCATTGAAAAAACTAAGGCTCATGGAATCAGGAATGTAGTAATAAATTGGATAGAAGAGTGGTTGCGAGGTAGGAAACAGAGGGTAGTCGTTGATTGAGCGGAGTCGTCTTGGGCTAATGTAGCGAGCGGCGTTCCTCAGGGTTCTGTATTGGGCCCCTTGCTTTTTCTTATATAACTTATATTAACGATTTAGATGTCGGCCTAGTCAGTATGGTTTGAAAGTTTGCGGATGACACGAAGTTGGGTGATAGGGCGATTAATGATGAAGATAGAGGTAAAATCCAGAAAGATCTGAATAAAATCGTTGATTGGTCAGTCACATGGCAAATGAGGTTTAACGTCGATAACTGCAAAATTTTACATATAGGTTCGCGTAACGGTAATTTTGCGTATAGTATGTCAGGGAAGGAGTTAGCAAGCGTAGAGCAGGAAAAAGATTTAGGAGTTATAGTCACTGATGATTTAAAAGTGGCGAAATAAAGTACAGCAGCGGTCAAGAAAGCGAACAAAGTACTAGGTTTTACAGCTAGGAATTTTGAGTACAAATCGCGTGATATTATTGTTCCTCTTTATAAATCATTAGTTAGACCCCATTTGGAGTACGCGATCCAATTTTGGAATCCGCATATGCGAAAAGATATAGACAAAATCGAAAGAGTTCAAAGACGAGCAACTAAGATTATTCCGTCGCTTAGGTCGAAGTCGTAAGAGGATAGGCTTAAGGAGTTAAAATTGACTACACTCGAGACTAGGATGCTAAGGGGTGATCTAATCCAGGTTTTTAAAATTATGAATGGGTTAGATAACGTAGACAGAGATAGCTTTTTTTAAATATCTCAATATAATAGGACTAGAAATAACGGGTGCAAGTTGACAAGTAGAAGGTTCGAGACAGCAGTTGCCAAAAACGTTTTTACGCATAGAAGAGTAAATAGCTGGAATAGTTTGCCGGTAGAAGTAATTAGTAACACGTCTATAAATATGTTTAAAAATCGATTAGACGCATATGTTGATAGATTAGGTATAGTTTAAGGTAGTAAAATTAAGGCTTTGTGGTTCGGAACCCACGTAAAATTGTAGGTCCTCTCCGCCAACACGGAGGACATGCACAATACACAATTACGAACACAGTTAGGTAGACCAACCATGAATGGATTCTAGGGTCTTTGTTAGTCTGAAACATTATAACATTATAACAATACGGTTAGCACTTACTGACTTTTATAATCAGATAAAGTAATTGTTGGGGGGGGGGGGAGAACCCAAAGGTGTCTCTTTACTTTTGTCAACCTTCTTTATATATATATTATATATATATATAATATATATATAATATTAATGTTTGAGGTTTTAATGCAAAACTTTAGTAATATTCAAAAAGTGTCGATGAGTTTGCAGGTCTAAAATGATCCACCATAAAAAAGATCATAAAATCAAGTGGTGGAAAAAGCTCGATCAATCTTGAAGCTTTTGTCTAATCTACTTTCTGACGATGCGTGAAGTTTATGCATAAAGTTTTTAATGAAGCTTGTCTTGCGGTCAAATGGTTTCTTAATGCATTTAATGATTAGGACTGTATACATACATAAATTTTCGCTCTATAAATATCTCGTAGAAGTTTTATTTTAGAGAAATTTTCGTGTATATATATATATACACACTGTAGATATGATGTTATTACTCATTGAAGAGGAGATGAAACTGCTACACCGCTCAGGCAAGTTAATACAGCCCAGTGCCTTATCTTCCCTATTATTAATATTATTATTATTATTATTATTATTACTAACCCCATTGAGAGTCGAACCCCCGATCTTAGTGTCTTCATTTTTCTTATAGGGAAATGATGTTACTCGCTGAGCTACGGACGTTGGTTATATATGAGATTACGAAGATATTGTTCGCCTCCTGTACCGTCATAAGAATTAAATAAATTACCTTTGAGAAAGTCATAAATTTGTATTGGATATAATTAATGTACAGACAGACTTCATTGAAGGATTCCTTCGATACCTTCTTCTTCTTCCTTCATCTCGTCTCTTTTATCCGTTGGGGAACTTATCTATTATTAAAAATATATTTAAAAAAATAAAAAAATAGTCGCGTTATATAACGGAGAGGAAGCGCGGACGCAAAAGTAGATTTAAGAGAAAGAAAAAGTGATTTGGGATTTGTGAGCAAAGTACTCTTCAGGTTTGAAGAGTTGTAAAGTTGTAGATCGCCTGTATGGCACTCTGCCACATCTCGGAAGAGCTTCGACAGGAACAATGCCGATGCGTGGCCGAGTGCCAGCAGCAAAGGCAGTACTCGTGCAATAGTGCCTCTATCGATCCAAGAGGCAAGGGAAAAAAATTAAAAAAAGAAAAAAAAATCACAGATTCTGGGCGGACCCACCCAAGTTTGCAAAAGGAAGCAGAAAGAAAAGAAGGAATTGGACGGGGGGGGGGGGCGAGAATTTAGGGAGAGGTCATAATGCAAATAAAAACAAGACTCACTACGCAAATACGAAAGCAATAAATTAAGTTTAAAATACTTACAGGAAATTTCAGACAAGCGGGCAGGCATTTTGGCTCAGGAAAAGACTGCCAAAAAAAATGAGAAGTTTTCAAATTGTGTGTGTGTGTGTATATATATATATATATATATATATATATAAGCGACGTTGGGTCTGGGCAGTAGTTGGATGGGAGACCGTCCTCCGTGTCCAGTTTATGTAGCGACTCGTGGTTCGGATCCTACGTAAAGCTGTAGGTCCCCTCCGTCATATGACTTTAGGTGTTACGAACGAGGTTAAACAAATCAATCATTATTTTATATATATATATATATATATATATATATATATATATATATATATATATATATATATAATTGCGATGCACAGATCTTAATATTTGATATTTTACAGGGTTGAAAATTTACTTCAGCTCTTTTTATCATATAAATACGAATAAAATGCATTGTTTTTAAATACTTGGGACATTCAGTATATATATATTTAACTGATGACATATATATATATATATATATAATATATATATATATATATATATTATTTATTTATTTATTTCTTGCCTCTCAATCTCTAAATTGAAAGACAAGATTAATTTTGTAGTGTTTTTCAGACTTTTACAGTGTTTCTTATGTTGCTAAAATGATGTTTACAATTTAACGTTATTCTGTATCGTGATGGTGAATATACGAATTTAAAGTTCAACTTGTATAACAAAGTGTACAAGTACGCGAATTGCGAAAGAAGTTTCCATATACCCAAATGCAAGGCCGCAGTAACAGTTTGTGGGTCGGGTGGGGGATGGACATTTACCCATAATTACCACACTCTCCTCCTGGATCCGCCATTATGTATATAGAAGTAATGTGAATTATGTAAACAATTTAAAACAACGTCATTATACCGTATATATATATATATATATATATATATATATATATATATATATATAAAGGGTGATCCAGAGAAATGGGACCCAAAAGAAACCCCTGTAACTCTTAAAGTATAAGTCCTTTTATAAAATCATACGCATCATTCGAAAGAGGATAGTTACAAGTTTGTACAGGATTGTATAGGTTTTGACAATACAAGATAAGATACAAAACAAAATAAAAGTGTTAGTTAAAACTAACCCTTCAAGATGACTGCATGGACTGTGGAACAGCTGCGTTTCATAACTGAGCAATATTATGAGCATGGAAGAAGTGTAGTTTCAGCTCAAAGATCTTTCAAGACAAATTTTCAGATGTCAAAATCACCTTCTAAGAGCTGAAACTACACTTCTTCCATGCTCATAATATTGCTCAGTTATGAAACGCAGCTGTTCCACAGTCCATGCAGTCATCTTGAAGGGTTAGTTTTAACTAACACTTTTATTTTGTTTTGTATCTTATCTTGTCTTGTATTGTCAAAACCTATACAATCCTGTACAAACTTGTAACTATCCTCTTTCGAATGATGCGTATGATTTTATAAAAGGACTTATACTTTAAGAGTTACAGGGGTTTCTTTTGGGTCCCATTTCTCTGGATCACCCTTTATATATATATATATATATATATATATATAATATATATATATATATATATATATATATATATATATATATATATATATATATATATATATATATAGACAAGCAGAAATAATTTGAGAGAGTAAAATAGAAAATATATAAAGGATCACACTAGCGCATTTCCCCAGAAGGACAAACAACTGCTATAGTAGAACATGGTGCCTGTGACAGGTGCCAAACTTGTCTGAGCAATTCCGAGCCTTAAGGGACGCCAGACACGTTCGAATTGTAAGTCAGTGCAAAGCTCTCTTACCCAAGAACGAATCTGAAGTCACAGGGGAATCACAGTGAACATGAACGCTCCAAAGTTCATGCAAGTTGAAAGTGTCCACGGCGAAATTTCTGTCGATAAGAGTCGCTCTGTCCGGACCTCAATTATGAAGAATGTTCATCAATTTTGTTCATTATTGCATGCGTCGGAAAAGGAAGAAATACTGTAAACCCGTGTGTGTGTGTGTGTGGTGTGTGTGTGTGTGTGTGTGTGTGTGTGTGTGTGTCTTTATTTATT
>JAJOZX010003009.1:105000-292500 GCA_023014485.1 Bathynomus jamesi | reverse complement strand
TGCATAAAAAAAATTAATTATATATATATATATATATAAAACGCTTACAACTGGAGTTAAAACTAGTTTTCCCCCATTGATTCGATTCCAGATCCATTTATATCGGATCTTAATTGATAAAAATCGTAATTAATAAGAACTTAATTTCTAAATATTGTAGTCAATTTCTAACATCTTAATTTATAAGAGTGTTATTTCTAGCTTACGAGCTCGGATATCCGCACACACACACACACCGCATGCACGAGACAACGCCTCTAAATGTATGATAATAACTGATAAATAGTATGAAATTATATCATCTCTTAGTTAATAAATGATTACTTTCACTCACGTGGTTGTTTTTTTGTTTTTTTTTGTTTTTTTGTCAGAGTCATTCCTTTTAACGACTGATTAAAATGACAAATGTCTCACAAATGTCGTGATTAACTTATAAAATTACTTAAAATTTATGACTTTCTTCCCATCTCTCATTCATTATGACTGTGTATCATTCCATTGAGAAGCTCATTTGAAATTTTCCTTTTCAAATTTTGAATATAAAGTACAGTACTTGCTTTTTATAGTAATACATTGATATATATTATATATATATATATATATATATATATAATATATATATATATATGTGTGTGTGTAGATTATAGTTATTATATATATATATATATATATTATATATATATATATATATATATATATATATATATATACGTGCTTGAGTTTGTGAAACAGATTTAATTGTATAATATGGATTATGAACTGGAGTTTATATTACGTATATATTACGTATATCATTATATTACGTATATAAACTGTATGAAAGCTTTTTTTTTTTTTTTTAATAAGATCTAGTGATATTTATGTAAGTGTCTATTTTTACTGTATTGCATTACTGTTGTGCATTAAATTTACAGTAATACAAAACGTTACTCACCAAAATTATTTCTATAAGCAATGACTCATTGCAGCATCTCTCAATTTCCTTAGAAAGATGAAACATTTTTAGCCATTTTCCACTATTTGAACGTTCTTTTACCGTAGACTTTAATAAAATACATCGAAAATAACTTTATATATTTTTTTAATACATATAAGTCGTAAGTTCAAATGATAGTTTATGTACAATTTTTATGTTTTAATTTTTAATAATAAAAGGCATCTGTTTAAGTATTTTTAACGCGTATGGAGTCCAAAAAAAGAGAAGTGCGTCTATAAATTAACTCTATTTTCTTTTGTATTCGTTTTCTATTTAAGCTTTAAAAGGGATACTCGTTTATTTTCGTATTAAAAATACTAAAGCCCCAATAACTAACGCATTCTCTTTGTCTCGGATTTCCAAATACCAGCCGCATCTCCCTTTACGTACGTTGCTCCGTTATCATTGATCTACACGTACAACGACCGTTGATATATGTCACTTAACTCTTAAATAAATGCCATTAAAAATGCTTCATATGATTATATATTAAACATATCACCGCCACTGTTAAAGCGAATTTATTATAAATTTAAATAATTATTTATTATAAACTGAAATAATTAATGCAGGATGCCATTTCTGTGTGTGTGTGTGTGTGTGTGTGTGTGTTTAACTCAAAACGATCCTTTCTTTTATAATTTCATTGTGAAGCCTTAATCATTAATTTTATAGTTGATTTTAATGTTGTTGTTTTTTTTTCATATTTTTTTTACTAAAGAGTCACCAGAAAATATGTAGGTACTTAATATTCTCTGTGATAAGTCGAAGATGCATTAGAATTTAAAGTTATTGTGAGATTGAAATTTTATTTTACGTCACTGTATTTTAAATACCGTAATATAAAATATATGGACAGTATATATATATATATATATATATATATATAATTGGGGCGTATAAGTCTACGGTCCAGATTAGTCGATAACCTAACATTCAATTTCAGATTTAGATTTTAACCTATTCTGGGTGTTTAAGTCGACCATCAACTTGCCAACATAAAAAAGTAAAACTTTGTAAAAACCTTGTAAAAATTAGTTATCAAATCCTTCATAATCATCATCATAATCATCATCCGGCATCATAAGTTCATTATAGACATCCTGAGATACATTTGCGAGTGCTTCGTCATATGGATCCAATTCAGATATTGACCAAAAGCGAGTTAATGCAGGACTGAGGACCTATGACAGGTAGACCTGTCTTTAAATACGAGCTAAAATGGAAAGTGAAAGGTTAATTTTTTAGTCTTGGCCTATAAGTCGACTCCCTACTTTAGGGGCATAATTTTAAGCTTAAAATACCGACTTATACCCCCCCAATATACGGTGTGTATATATATATATATATATATTTGTATGTTCTTAGGATGCAATTATAAATCTTTTCAAATGTTTACAAAAAACTTATCATCTTTGATGAAGTGTTTTTCATATGTGAAGCGAAGTAAAATTAGTAATTACTATCGCATTTTTTAACTAATTCTATAATAGAAAATGCTATTGCAAAATCAAAGGTTTTTTTTTTTAATATGCCTATAAACATACAGTATACACTTTTGCTTTCCAATTATGTATTTTATATTTGTCATCTACAGTTCATCAGTTAAATAAAATCTCTTAACTACGTCGGTAACATCGACAAATAGAGTAATAGATTCGTATAGGGAAAAATAGGTTAGTTTTAATAGAAAGATTAGTTAGCTGAAATCGGATTAAAG
Source organism: Bathynomus jamesi (assembly GCA_023014485.1). Taxonomy (NCBI): domain Eukaryota; kingdom Metazoa; phylum Arthropoda; class Malacostraca; order Isopoda; family Cirolanidae; genus Bathynomus; species Bathynomus jamesi. The sequence goes on along the minus strand of JAJOZX010003009.1, from coordinate 289,804 downwards.
CGTTTGCATTTTTGGGATTAGATGGAAGCTTTATATATAATTTGAGTAAAGGCGCGCGCGTGCATGCGTCACGAGCCGTATACGTATACCAAAGATGTTGAATTCCTATTGCATTATCGATTGCGGCGTATCTGCAATGCCTCTCGCACCGTCTTATTAGCGCAATGGAGGGAACGCCAGTGCTTCTCCGGCGCGTAATGAGCCAATCATCGGAGACTTCATTCGGATGCGGTACATTTAAAACTGGTCTCACGCGCCACGCTTCGTCGTCGGAAAGCGCGTTCCAACTCGGCTTTTCCCGATGCCGACAAAACACGACACCAATTCCTATTAAGTATTATAATGTCTTTTCATTATACATAACGACTTAAAGCTATTGACTTCGAGCGAAAGAGTCTTAAGTGTATATTAAAGGTAGACAAAATTCAAATTACAACGAGAAATTCATTGAATTTGAGATAAAGCTTCAATATTGTATGCACGAAAATATTTTGAAAAGCTTTAATACCAGTTATTAAAAGATACTATTTTTTTGCCATATACTGTATATATATATATAAAAGGTTCTTACATATATAAAACTAGATGTCATATGCAAAATTTAACGTGTAAATACTCTGAGGTAACCATTTCGAATAAATCTTTTTCTAAAACTAATAAAATTTACAACTGTAATCATATTTTGGAATCACCACAATATGTTTTATTTATTGTATAAGCAAAGGCAGTATGAAAGGTTGGATATTGGATATTCATAATTTTCTGTATCGTTTCACCTCTCATAATCAAATCATATCTTGACAAATTTATACCAAAACACGCACACACACACACACACACACACACACACACACACTCCAGAGTTTTGAAAATAATTCATAAGCCAGATACAGCCAATAAGATTTCTTTTCTTATATTTTCTTCAAATTATGAAGTACAAGGTTGCATGCTATCTATGATCTTGCACACAAGAGTAGCGATTGTAGGGGGAGGGGGGGATATGCGTAGATAAAGCAATCTTCTGGGAGTCTTAGGACATACTGAGGAAGAAAGTGTGTATTGGTTTGTCGTACCATAAAGCAAAGACAAATACCTATCCGCTTCTATTGCCAAATTTTTCAGCTTTTTTCCGGAAATGCAGTTATGTAATTTTTCTGAATTTGAAAGTTTCTCGTATCGAACATTATAAATTCGGGAAATTCGTTTATAAAGTTAATTTGCTGTTAGTAACTTTACTGCTCCTATCCTCCTTCTTGCATAAAAAGAAATATTTAGAATTTGTTCAGTGGATAACACCGTTAACCTATATGCGAAGTAAAGACAGAGATCTTTGGTTTGACTCCCGATGGTCTTGGTTATTGTAATCCGGAAGTTAACGCAATGGGTCGCATTAGTTGGCCTGAGCGCTGTGCCAGTTTGTTCATCCTGTCTGATTATTACTGATATTTATAATTTTATAGGTAACTTTTAAATTTTGTTAATATATACAGTATATCTAGCTTAAGTGGTACAAGGTGTTCATAAAGTCACGCGAATGAATACGTTGAAGTGGACATCCATATTCACTTGCTTGACTATATGAACATCCTGTGTATATACATTTGGTATTTCTCTCCAATCAGTTTGCAGAAATGGTTATTTCGGCACAATATTTGACTTCCTAATTGCGCAACTGAAATTAGAATTAAAAACGAAAAGCACAGTTCAAACTTTTTTTTTTATTTTCAGCTTTTTAGTTATAAAAATTTAATGAATCAGTTTTTTATTATTTGGAATTATAATTCCTAGTTAATTTCCGCACCGGCTGTGCTATTCACTTTTATAGCTACTGAAGATCAGGTCAGATTTCGAAACGATATGCAATATATATATAATATATATATATATATATATATGGGATGACTTTCACAATTAAACACATGGAATGAATGAATGATGCAAACTCACAAGGAAAAAGAAAAATGGGTACTTACGTATTATCGGGACTACCAAACTGTTTATTATGTATTTTTGCTCTCGTCATTTTCGTTTAAACTAACGAAAATATCACAACTTAACCTAACCAATCATCAAGGGCGTACAGTTGACCTAACCGGGCATTCAGTTAACCTAACTGGGCATTCAGTTGACCTAACCGGGCATTCATTTAACCTAACAGGTTAATATTGGTTATTTCACCTAAATATTTTCTGATCTTTTCGTATTAGGCACTCACTGTCACATTTCGGGCAAGTTAAGGATGAGAGAATAACGCCGTAATTGCTAAAAACATCCAGTGCTTTGTCTTCATCTAGTATTATCGGGACAACCTACGAAAAACACATTTTTCGTTTTAAGCGATGTTATTCATTGTGGATAATATAATATAATATGATATAATATAATATAATATAATATGATATAATATAATATAATATAATATGATATGATATACATAAGATAAGTATGATAAACACTCAATAATCAATTTCAGGTGGCCAATATTCCTTAATTGTTAGGTTGATTGGTTAGGTTAAGTTGTGATATTTTCGTTAATTTAAACGAAAATGACGAGAGCAAAAATACATAATAAAGTTTGGTAGTCCCGATAATACGTAAGTACCGAAAAATGATTCCAAGGCCTTTCGTGTATTCAGAAGTACACCTCGTCAGGGAATGAAGGGAAAAGGCGAGATGACAAAAATATATACAAGCGGGACAGGAAAACAAAAAGATTAGCACATGATTAACGAGAGTTGATTAGGTCAAAAGGTATTTTAACAGGATATTGTCAATTTTATACATTCCCGCACTGTTAATGAAAATATTTTTAAAATGGATAAATGCACATTCTAGAATATTCCTTTCACTTATATCTCTGTTTTTAACTAGCGCTTTAGAACTGTCCCACTTGATACTATGATTACATCTATACATATGGTTAAACAATGCATTAGAATTACTTGCTGTTCTACACGCATATTTATGCTGTTTTACTCTAATATTTAACGTTTTACCCGTTTGACCTATATATACTGAGTCACATTGTGTACATCCGATCGAATACACACAACCAACCACATTATCTGGGCTATTCTTTATTAGGCGTGGTTTAGCAGTATTATACTTAAAGACTACACTGATACCAATTGCTTTAAGTAAAGTCGGAAGATATTGAAAATTTACATGGTAAGGTAGGCTAAGGATAGTTTTACGCTCAAATTCCTTTACAGTTACACTATTATAATACCTATTTTTGGCTTTCCTAAGGCAGTTCTCTAAAAATGAAATAGGATAACAATTAGTACCAATATTCATGATATTGCATAACTCGGAATCTAAAAAATCAAGACTGACAACTCTCAATGCTCTAAAAAACATAGCAGAGAAAATAGAAGATTTAATCGAGGGATGATGGTCAGAATAAAAATGCACATAAGAGTTATTATTAGTAGGCTTATGATAAACTTCAAATTTGAACTGATTAAGGCATCTCCAAATTTTTAGATCCAGAAAAGATAAGCTTCCATCATTTTCTTTTTCAACCGTGAACTTAATAGATAGGACTAAATTGTTGAGCCTACCAAGAAATAAGTCAATTCGCCTTCTCCCTTCATTCCCTGACGAGGTGTACTTCTGGATACACGAAAGGCTTTGGAATCATTTTTCTTTTTCCTTGTGGATTTGCATCATACACACACACACACACACACACACACACACACAGTGGCTTATCAAATTACTTGGACCACCCCTAGATTTTTCTATTTTTTTGATAAATCCCAGAGAAGGTAGCAATTCTAATAACAATCATTCCTCTGAGACAACGTGTGTCTAGACATAACGCAAAAAGGCAAATACGCATAAACGGCCTATCTTAATCCTTTGAAAACCTTTTCTAAATCTCATCATATGTAGGTGGTCCAAGTAATTTTAGAAGCCATTGTGTGTGTGTGTGTGTGTGTGTGTGTATATATATCAGAGCTGGGCACTTCCGCAAGCACTTCCGCAAACCGCAAATTCTGCAATTGCGGAAGTATGTTTTTCGTTTGCGGATTTGCGTTTGCGTCAAAGTCATCGCAAATTAGTGAATTTGCGTTGCGGAACTAAGACCGCAAACGCAAATCTTTCCGCAAATTTCCCACGTGGCCACTGGCCAAGCCCGCTAGTGCTGTGACGCTGCTGTCACTGGCCGCCAATTGGCTGGCAGGCAGTGTTAACTTAATTTAACTTGTGTAATGTAATGTGTGTACAGTTACTACAGTTACAGTACAGTCTTCTCTAACGTGTCTAAGTCTCAAAATTTATGAAATTCAAATGATTAAATTTATTATTTAATTTATTTAATATTTACTTGCAGGAGGTGTTTATGTTCAATATAATATATCAATATATGTAGTATTTTTATTTCTTCTACAATAGTGATTTATTGTAATAAATTATTTAGCCTTGTTTTTAATAAAAACAAGGCTAAAACATTAAACATTAAAAAGATAAAAACTTTTTATACCTCTTTAATGTTTTGGATACTTTTTATAGTTAAAATTGCGATTGCGGAATTTGCGGTTTGCGGAAGTGTTTGTGGAAGGCCAGCACTGTAAAATTTGAAATATGGTTTGCGTTTGCGGATTTGCGTTTGCGGCACCAAAATGGCAAGCAGTTTGCGGATTTGCGGTTGCGGAAGGTAAGGTTTGAGTTTGCGGATTTGCGATTGCGGAAGTGATTTGAGTTTGCGGTGCCCAGCTCTGATATATATATATATATATATATATATATATATATATATTAAATAGTTAGTGTAAACAGAGATGCTTAAAATGCCCCATGAAACACTAGAAATTTGGCTTTATATACAGGGTGTCCCGTAAGTCTGGACCCATAGGGAAAAATAATAAAATTACAAAATAGTCCAAAAATTTATTACATAATCTGTTCAAAGTGTCCGCCGTTGTGTCGCACACATAGTTGAAGACGCAATCTCCACTGCGACAGCACTTTCTGAATCACAGTCGCAGAAATTTCTTGACACGCCTCCACAATGCGTGCTTTAAGGTGGAAAATGTTCTGAAGTTTGACCTCGTACACTTTGGCTTTCAAGTGGCCCCACAAATAAAACTCCAGCGGAGTAAGATCATAATAAAAAAATAATAAAAATAATAATAAAAAAAAAATATATACTATATATTATAAATAAATTTTTGGACTATTTTGTAATTTTATTATTTTTCCCTATGGGTCCAGACTTACGGGACACCCTGTAGAACCACTTTAAATAATGCATGTAATTGCAACTAAAGTACATTCATTAGTTTATGACTGTACTGTATATACATATATCCGCCATATAGGTCCATAGAACAAAGAGGATCCATACAACCAAATTTTGATGGAGGTTGTTGTAGAATTATTATTTATGATACAAATGTAAATGAAATCTAAATGAAAATTTATCCTCAATGTATTTTTTTAAAACCTGAATCAGTTACTGTATTTTACCGTATTTTATTCATTGAAAAGATAGTATAAATGAATAGAAATGAACTTCAGTTACTGAAAGCATAAATAAACTTGATTGACTTAAAGGATATACATGCACAATATCGGGTCATCTTCCGCTTTTTAAAATGTTATTAGAATTCACTATTCAGATTCGTGTATGGAGTCATTATAGTTCAAACATAGCATACCGTAATATAGCATAACATAAAGGGATAATAAAGTCATAGTAAGAAATCCATTTCTTATTCTGGTTTCAGAACCTTAATTCGAACGAACGAACGAACGAACAAAATAAATAAGAACTTTTATTCAGATAAAGAATACAACTTGCATAAAGTTTTGCAAGTTTTTGCAATATTCTTCTGTATAATTTAGATATCTGATATGACATTAATATATTTACAGTATTCTAATCTGAGTATACCATTTGAAGCATGGGAGCCTTTTAGGCAAAATATTATTAATGGGACTCAGTTTATTTAATAAATAAGAGAATTGAAAATGGCAAGTAATAATAATAATAATAATAATAATAATAATAATAATAATAATTTTTATAATAATAATAACAATAACAAATATCTCTAATAATCAAAATAATAATAAAAATAATAATAGTAAACAAAAGGTTAACATTTTCTAAAATAGCGTTTGATTGTTTTACACAATTTTAAATACTGTATGTTCAAAGTTACTAGTATAACTTAACATAAATCACCGATTCAAAGAGCAATTATCTCGCATCAAATTCATCGTCATTATAACACTAGACTACCCAGAGATTTTATTCGTAAACCAAAGTAAACAATGGAAACTGCAGGAAATTCACTTTTTCAAAGGAGCAGATATATGGAATGCAATTCTCATAAATATTAGACAGGCTTCATCACTAAATATATTTCGCAAATCACTAAAGAAGTACTTCATTAGCTACTACTGATGTATAAGTTTACTAATGCCATTGTAACTGTATTAATTAAGTGCCCATTTTATAATTAACTATCGAAAATATGCTAATTTCATTAAACACTTTTAATTTCATGATTTGTCCTAAAAATAGTTTTTCATTAAGCGTCATTTATTTTATGCTAAATATACAATTTATCAATTTCTCGTAATTGAGAATATTCACCTAATAACATTATATATATATATATACACCAATCTTCTACACTATCTTGCTTCTTGGTGAAAACAGTTTGTAGTTGCATGCAAATACGAGCGTTGAATGTCGCTTTTTAGGGGATTAAAGTCTTGCTCTGCAGGAATGATGTATTGCAAGTCGGGAAAAAGATAATAGGAAGCACTGAAGTGAACAAGAGACGCGAACGTAATGACTTTCTTAGAGGAGGGAGTGCCACCAGGCGAGAAACCAGGAAGGCATGCAAGACGGGCTACAGGGATGATGTTGGGGGGGGGGGGGGGTATTAAATCGCGAGACAGAAACCATGCTTAGAACACGGTTGTTCATTTGCGCTCCGTTTAAGGAAATACATCGTAAAAGGTGCCGTAATTAAATGCTATTATCACAAATTCATTTCTTCTTCAGTCATCACACTTAGTTTAGAGAAGGGAGATGATGTATGCATGGAAGTGAGAAGTGAGGGATGGAGGAATGAATGGAGGGATGAATGAAATGTGCATGAGGTTATATGTTTTGTTCTGGGGGTCGTGGGAGCTTTTTTTCATTTACTTTATTGTTAAGAGATGCAGTTTCTTTTTAATTTTGGGAAGATTTTCTTTGTTTTTTCCTCTTTTTCCCCCCCTTGTGGGTTTGCATCATTCATTCATTTCACGTGTTTAATTGTGAAATTCATCCTATATCTATATATATTCATTCGTCTACTCGCCAGTGATGAGTTAAATATAAGAGCTGGCGAGTGCCATCATGGAAATTTAAAAATGGCATTTTAAATGTATGACTAGTTGACCTTATTCCACGGTTAGTGTGTACTACATAAATATCTCTCTCTCTCTCTCTCTCTCTCTCTCTCTCTCTCTCTCTATATATATATATATATATATATATATATATATATATATATAGTAAAAGAAGTTTATATTCTATAATTACACTTTTTCAACCCCCAAATTATATACACATGATTCGTATTAAAAGTGGAACGAGGAAACTCGTAATATATGAACAATTTTTTTTTTAACACAAGCAGCTAAATTACAGTTGTCTTCCCGTTTATATATAATTATACCTATACTGATAACATTATTTTTATTACATTTTATGCCAAAACTTAACTCTCTGCATGGGAATTCTCTATTATGGTTGGATTTATTATCTCTCAATTCACAGATGATATTTTTACATTGTAAAATTTTATCATTACTAGTTTGGAAAAACATTTTTCGAAACATTACGAACACGCAAACAGCTCATATACATAAATAATACCGAAATGTGTGTGTGTATGTGTGTATATATATATATATATATGGAAAACTTTATTAGCAGAAGGAAAAATAACTTCCATTATATATATATATGATGAATAAAGGAAGTATATGTTTATTTTATGAACGTTGAAGAAGAAGTTAAAAAAATATTATTTTAATGTAAATATTATCGAGCGTATGAGTCTGCGTTCGTACTTACATGCTAGGAAGGGAGAAGGAAGGTCATACTATAAAAGGGCTCTACAGCGTTACGTAGTAGAAGGATCCGAGCCAACCGCGGGTCGCTACATCATCTGTACGAGGAGGATGGTTACCCATCCAACTGCTGAACAAATCCCAACGTCACTTAATTTTAAAGCAATTATTATTATTATTATTATTACATTATTATTATTATAATCACATCTGATCGACTTTACATTCTGTCGACAAGTATATTGTGGGTTAGATTAAGTTAGGTTAGATTAGATTAGGTTGGGTTAGGTAATATTATTATTATTATTATTATTATTATTATTATTATTTTACCCTATTATATATGGAGAGAAAAGTAGTTTGTTGTACAACAAACGAATACATGTTAAATGGTTTTTTTTTCAGCCAATTCAAACGGATAATACAGTTGGATGATAATGATGATTAACCGTGGTTAATGGTGGTAGCGTTAAATATGCTTATATTTTGGGTACCAAATTTAAATGGTTGTTGCATACTATCTATTTGTTGGCTTATCTATTTAAATTGGATGGCAAATGTTGTTTAGTTTCAGCAACGAAGTACTTTTGTTTGTAATAATTATGAAGAAATATTATGAACAGAATTATAAAGAAAAATATTAGTATCAACAGAACTTTAGCAAACATTGTATAGTCACTTTTTCCGTGAGGGGAGTTGGAAACGGGTCACCAACCTTGACCCGTGACCCGTGTGGCCCGTCCAGCACCTGACCCGTGACCCACTTCACCCGTGACACGCTGACACGACAAAAATTAATATCGCTAAATTATAGACTAAAATATTGATAAATTTACTAAAATATTACTAAATTGGCAAATACATATAAGTTCTACAGTATAATAAACAGAAGTGTTTCTGAAGTTATCTGACTCTGGCAACCTCTGTAGTTATTTACTTATTTGTTCATCTGTCTGGTTTTACTGCTTTTATGATGTAATCTTCACTACGTAACTGCATCTTAGTTTTTAGTGTAAAGCTATATGGGTAAGCTATGACAAACTGATATGTAGTTTAACTACAAACTGTCAACACACAAAAACATACGAATTTTTAAAATTTGACTGGAAATCTGGAACCTAATCATAGTTTTGACTCGCTTTGACCCACTCCCGGGTCAGGCGGGTCAACCTTATGACTCGTGACCCACCTCGACTCGTCTTGAGTTTACTCCCAAGTGACCCACAGACCCGTGACCCGCTGACCCATTTCCAACTCTGTCCCGGAGCAACGTTGTTCATTGAAGTAAAGAAGTGAATGAATTTGAGGTGGTGACGGTGGTCAGAAAATACAGAGTTTGTCTTTAAATAATCGTACATTTAGTAAGAGAGAGAGAGAGAGAGAGAGAGAGAGAGAGAGAGAGAGAGAGAGAGAGAGAGACCACCCACGCATATGTTTCTATATAGAACATCTACTTAGCTTAGTAGATTAAGTTTCGTAGTCTTGATTTAAAACTGAGAGTGCCACAGAAAATGCCATTTCATATAAATTTTACAGTCCCTTGATTATAAAGAAACATTGTGTAAAATCTTAACTAACTGAGGAAGCTTTCTTTAAATAAAAAATCTGAAGTAATTGACTTTCTGTGTATTAAACCAAACGGTATATATACACACCTCGTTCATTTTCTGCTCGTTATTTAACTTCACTCCTGAGTCTCGAAAAGGGGCATTGCAAAAAAAGGGAAGGCACGTTGAAGGGAGATTGAAATGTATACATCATGCACGAATTCTATTGCAAATCGTATTCATGCAAACTTTATATACGAGACTTTTTGTCCGAGTTAAGACGAAAAAGCAACGGATTATCCTCCATCGAGATCCGTTAATGGCGCGTTCAAATCCATTCGTGAGGATCCTCTATTCCAGATCACGACATGGTGATTTTGACTTCTTGCACTCATTATTATTATCTGGACCGTCCATAATGCGCAGTCTTGGTAATTCGAGCAAGACGGGAAAAATCTGGCTGCTTTTGTGAGCGATTATATATGTATAGTTGACCTCATTGAAGCCGTAATTGCGAGAACATCGCTATTATAATTTAAAAAGGGATGTTCTTTATACCAAAAGAGATATTCTTACGTAAGGACGATGTAAATTACTTGAATTCTCTCTATCTCTGTAGGATAAATACGAAATACTAATATTATATATGCAATTTATTCTTTAAAATATTCCGTCAACTGTGAAGACTGCGCATTTGTCTATATATATATATATATATATATATATATATACACACAGTATATATGTATATATACAGTATATCTATACACCTGCTTGTAGTTTAAGCCTGTGAGCGCGCATGATGAAATCCATATACCAAAATTGTGACATTTAAGGTTTGCATATCTTAAAAAGTCATATTGTAAAAAATAACAAAAAATAAATAAATATATATATTCACCCGATCGTAATTTTTGGAGTGCACTGTGCATATACTCACCCCCCCCCCCTACAATATATATATACGTATATAGGTTACACGAACAAAACTCTTATTTTTATATATAAAAAAAACAATATTTACAGAATATGTGACTTAACAATTAATCTTTAATATCACTTTCTGCAAAGATTTTAATCACCATCAATTTACCTCCATTATGTAATTTTGGGATAATTCTTTTGTGCCTCGCATGCTATAAAATAATGTTCTATACGTTTATATCGCCTCCATACATTTAATTATAAAATACTTAAATAACGATATGTAATTACGGCGGTTTTTTGTTATCCTCATTTTAATCCAGGTTTTGGGATCGTGTTGGAAAATACTTATTTTATGGATTTATGCTTATTTTAATCGCGAAAAATTAAATGTAATAACGGAAAATTAAAATTTGTTGATGATGTAATTATATGAAGTTAATCGCTGGGTATTGGCATGAAATAAAATTGGATGATAAATATGTATAGGGTGTCCATAAATCCCAGCATCATAGAAATAAACAAATTTACAGTTAATAAATTTTGTTCATGATGTTGAAATTTATGTATATACCCTGTGAGTGAATGTAATTATAGAAAATATTGTGTGTGTGTGGGTGTGTGGGTATTTGGGCGTGTGGGCGCGCGCTCGCTAGCTCTAATTAAATAAAACCTTTTTATAAATGGCGTCCGTTATAATATATTTTGCCGCGTTAATTTTGTAAAAACTTTCACAATATATAAATCAAAAGACAGACCTCACACAATCCATTATGTGACGTATTATGAGAGGTCTCCTTCACATCTTTTAAGCATACACGCATAAATTATTTAAAAGAACCGCTCGTATTTTCGAATTTTCGTTATTTTCTTTCAATTTTTTTGTAAAATCAGAGAAAGACCGATGAAGAAAACCATCAGAAAATTTGGAAATTCATTTTTATCCGCAATTTTACACTCAATGTAATTAGTTAAACATTAGCTAGACAAGTTCCATCTTCTTTGACATTTGATTTCCCATGATTTTTATCGAACTTAATGCCAAGCTTTCATGGATATTTGAACGTTCGTTGAAGTTTGGAAGGAAGCAGAACGAACAAGCATTTTTAAAAAGTTATGTAAAGTGTATAGTATATGCAGGACGACCTTTCAAATGGAATTATTTTTTAAATGTTTCTTTTTTTTTTTCCCTCGCAATTCTTTATTTTTGAAATGTCACAAAAACTGTCTTTAAGTTTCATCACAGGTTGATGTCAGCAGAGAAATTTCTGATGCATATATTAATAATATTTATTGTATTTTAGGATATAAATACATACAGAATGCATGCTCTGGCTTTTGCTAAGTATATTATATATATATATATATATATATATATATATATATAATAGAGAGAGAGAGAGAGAGAGAGAGAGAGAGAGAGAGAGAGAGAGAGAGAGAGAGAATTGACAAAAAGTAAAATACACTTTCGGTTTTTCTATAGTTTTTGAGTTGATAATAAAAGCCAATAAATAATAAGAGATTTATTGAATCAATATACAGGGTGTACACAAATTATCTTTACAACTTCTCTCTCAAATAAAAATATTAGGAAACGTGGTACACATACCGTTTTTGCGCCATCAGTGAGAGAAAGTAATTGTCATATAACCTCAAACACATTCAACATGGGCACCATTTGTCACACGTAAGACGTCCAAACAGTATTCTATCTCCATCCATGTACGCTGCAACATTTCAACGTCAACTCTTGCAACAGCAGCAGCAATTCTGGTTTTTAAATCGCCGATGTTGGCCATTAGAGTTGCGTACACGCAGTCTTTTACATAACCCCTTAGAAAAATGTCACAGGGTGTTATGTCTGGTGATCTGGCCGGCCAAAAGATGGGCCCCACACGGTCAATCCACCGATTTGGGAAATACATGCCAAGGGAATTTCGTACCAACAAGCTCCAATGTGGTGGTGCGCCATCTTGCTGGAAAAACACATTAGGCTGCAGTTCCTCTAACTGTGGATAGACGTAGTTCTCAAGCATATCCAGATAATTGATGGTTGTTACCGTCGCCTCAGCGAAGAAATAAGAAATACCGTTTGGACGTCTTGCGTGTGACAAATGGTGCCCATATTGAATGTGTTTAAGATTATGTGAAACTTTATTACTTTCTCTCACAGATGGCGTAAAAACGGTATGTGTACCTCGTTTTCTAATATTTTTATTTGAGAAAGAAGTTGTAAAGATAATTTGTGTACGCAAAATTTGTGGTAAAAAAATAATAATAAAAAGAATCCAAAATGAGCGAAATAAGATTAAAATGACTCCGAATTCTTTCTTCAACGAATGATATACATTTTGAATTCTACTTAATTGCATTCCTGTTTTATGTTCCCCCAAATTGGAAAACGTTTAGTATAGAGATATAATCTTTTCCTTTTACATTCGGACATCGGACACAGAGCGTGTCATGGCCATGATCATAAGTTTCCTTGAATCAGCTGGCTAACCGACGCCTATTACTTAAGCCCATAAACGTCATGAGTTCATGTTGGCTTTGCATGCGGCCGATAAATATGAAAGTTGGCGGTGTTTACTGCCTTTCGTCCCTCATAATTTGTTTCGCTTGTTCATATCTTGAAATGCTGTTTCATGTCGCTCACTGAATGATCAGTCAGAAACAGAGTATCACTGTTTATATATATATATATATATATTATATATATATATATATATATATATATATCGCTATTTCTCCCCTTGACCTCCCCCTGGCGGAGCTTGGTAATTGAGGGCCACGGTGTGCCAACCGATTGTTTTCGTGTTGCAAGATCGTCTCGTTCATTGCACGAGATGGGTAAAGACAAAGACTCTCGTGGAAGACTGAAAGACGCACCGGTAGGCGGGGACAGGCTCTAGGAGGCGGTACGGTAAGGTCCGAAGTTCAAATGTCCGTCGATAGCAGTAACAGAAAGAAGAGAAATTTATAATAACAAAAAGTCACGTGCTTGCGTGGTTTTTTTCTTATATAACCTCGGGGGGGGGGGGGGGGTCAGACGCCAAACGCTAGTTTGACAGATTGTCAATTATGAAATCCTTTTTTTTTTTTAATCTTTTTTGACTCGATATCAAATGAAAATTATTTAAAAAAAAGAGATGAAAATAATCCGTTTGAATGCTTTTTATCCTCTTTTTACGGGAATGTCATTTCAGAATTTAATTTTTTTATATAACTCTTAGCGTGAAATTCAAAATCAGCGTTGTTTATAAACTGAGGGTCGGAAAAGGCATCTATTATTGCTGATTTGCGGTCACATCAGGTATAGAAAATAAAGTTAACAAAATTGGAAATAATATTATCTTCTCACGGAACCATATAATATATATATATATATTATATATATATATATATATTATATTGATAAATTGATAACAATGAAATTGCTCAACCTCGTTTAAACATATATGCAAAACGTTTTAAGACATTTAGAATGGCTAATTTAGCTGTCATTGGCGTCTGTCATGAACCGAAGCCGTTCACGATGGAACAGTAATTTATTATAATGTTTGTGTTTGGGAGTTTCTGTGGCTCAGTTGGTTAGTTGCGGATTCCTGTGAGGCTGAGAAGGCCTGCATGGGCTCGATTCCCACCGTCGTCCCGGTTGTTGTTGGGCCGGACCTATTTATAGACATTTCGTCGATGGGGGGGGGGGGGGGAAGGTCATCGATATTCTAATAACCTAATCTAATCTAGATTAATTACACCTAACCTAACCTACGCTAACGTAACCTAGCCTGACCGAACTTGATCAAGCCCTCAAAAAAATTGTTGAAAAATGTCGATAAAGTGGTTACGGTGGTTGGTCCGACCACCTACACGGTGATTGCCCGTGCTCAAGTGACTCTCGGGAATTCGCATCAAAACAAGTGCCAACGCCCGTAGTTCAGGGGGTAACATTATTTCCCTGTAAGCGAAGTGAAAACACTGAAGTCAAGGGTTCGACTCCCGATAGTGCTAGTAATAATAACAATCCAGTGCCAGTTTTAGGCATCTCTCACTGATTATTATGGAAAACAAATAATACCAACGCTCACATATAATGATAAGTACTGTCATCCATTGAAAGAACTTGTTATTGTTTTTTATACTGTATAAAGTTGAACGTATAAAGTAAAAGTTAAGTTAAAGGTCAGACGGTACTCGCATCATCTGTCATAAATACAACTCTACAAAGCGTCAACAGATGGCGGGGCGGAGTTCAGCTTAAAGTAGGCGGGGTCCATTTAGCTCGACCTTCTCCCATTTACTTCTCCCGCGTTGAACAAGAGGCACCCCTTAATCGAAGTGAGGAGAAGCAGTGAGCGAATCCGAGCAGATTGTACAGCACCCTACTAGTATCACCGATCGCCTTGGAGATAGGTCCAACATTCTGGATTCATTTCTCACCCCTCATCCTTTATCTTACTCTGTCAAACTTTCTTCTCCGTTGGGTTCCTCCGACCATGATCTTATTTGCTCTTGTCCTATCGTTCTAGTTCGGCCTTTGGATCCCCCGACAAGGAGACGCCTTTGGCACTTTGGCACTGCTGATTGGGAGGCCCTCAGGCAGTACTACTCTGATTTCCCATATAATGATTACTGCTTCCGTGGCTGTGGCCCCTTCGAATACGCTGAGTGCATCACGGAGGTGATTCTCTCGGGCATGGAGGCGTACACTCTATATTCTATTCCTATTACTAATGGAAAAAACCCTTGGTTTAACTTTGCTTGTTCTAATGTTGCCCGCAACAGAGAGGAGCCTTTCAGAAGGTATCGTCGCCATCCAATTCCTGACTCTCGCTTAGCTTATATTTCTGCCCGGAATCGTACAAAATCTGTTCTTCGACTCGCCAAAAATTCCTTCATGCGACAAAAATGTGAAAAACTATCCAATTCTAATTCTTCCTGCACTTTCTAGCATCTAGCCAAGGACCTCTCCAACAGCTTTACTTCTTCTTTCTCTCCTCTTTTCCATTCCGACTGCTCAGTTGCTGTCGCTTCTCTTGACAAAGCTAAACTCTTCGTTCAAACTTTTGCTTCCAACTCCACCCTGAACGATTTCGGTGCTGTTCCTCCATCTCCTTCTCCCTCTGCCTTAATTATGTCTGAAATTAAATCTTTTCCAAAGATGTTTTTTCTGCCCAATCTGGGCTCAACTCTAGCAAGGTGTACAGCCCTGATGGTGTCCCTCCTATTGTTATCAAGAACTGTGCTTCCGTGCTGACACTCTGCCTAGGTAAACTTTTTCGACTTTGTCTTTCATCTGGTACTTTTCCTGCCTGCTGGAATTTGCTTTCATTCACCCTATCTCAAAGAAGAGTGACCGCTCTCAACCGTCCAACTATCGTCCAATTGCTTTGATTTCTTGTCTTTCTAAAAATTTTTAATCTATCCTTAATAGGAAGTCTTAAATACCTCTCTTCTCACATTCTTCTTTCAGATCGTCAGTATGGGTTCCACAAGGTTCGCTCTACTGGCGATTTTCTTGCATATCTCTCTGACTCTTGATCATCCTCGTTTCGGGATTTCGGTGAAACCTTTGCTCTTGCGCTAGACATAACAAAAACTTTTGATTGATGGAGACTGTTCTTCCCCAAAGCTATTAATAGTGGTGTTCCTCAGGGCTCCTGTCACTCACTCTTTTTCTTTTATTTATCAATGATCTACTAAGTTGTACCTCCTGTCCTATCCACTTCTATGCCGATGATTCCACTCTTCATTTCTCTACCCCCTTCACAAAGTGTCCCTCTCAACAGTCACTCCATACTTCGCGTAGGACGGCTAACTTGACCCCTGATCTTTCCACTATCTCTGATTGGGGCAGAGAAAACCTTGTGGCTTTTAGTGCCTGAAAAACTCAGTTCCTCCATCTGTCTACGCGTCACAATCTTTCACACGACTATCCCCTTATCTTCAACAATACACAACTCAAGCGTTCTTCTTCTCTTAACATTCTTAGTGTTTCTTTTCTTGTGATCTTTCCTGGAGAGATCACATATACTCTCTTTCCAAAACAGCTTCTAAGAGTTTAGGTGTGTTGTACCGGTTCCGCAGTTTCTTCGCCCCCACTCAGTTGCTGAGTACGTACAGGGGTGTTGTCCACCCCTGTATGGAGTATGCTTCTCATGTTTCGGGTTGCTCAACTCATACAGTTGTACTTGACCGGGTGAATCAAAGGCGTTTTGTCTCATCAATTCCTCGCCTCTTACTGACTGTATTTACTCCTCTCTTCGCCATAATGTTGCTCACTCTCTCTTTACTATCGCTATTATAACGGACACTGCTCTTCTGAACTCTCCAACTGCATGCCTCCTCATTTAAGGAGAGCACGCAGCACCAGACTTTCGACACATTCTCATTCCTTTTCTATCTAACTCTCTAAAGCAAGGGTCAATCGGTATTTTCAATGTTTCATCAACTCAACCAGTGAACTCTGGAACAATGTTCCTCAATCCATCTTTACCCCTGTCTATGACCAATCTCTTAAACGCAGAGTGTCCAGACATCTCGAAAACCTTGGACCTTGATTTTGACTCTTCTTCCTCTATTGGTGTGGGGGGAGAGAGTGGGCATTCGCCCTTGGCCCCTTCTTCCTCCATAAAAAAACTTCAACTGATTTCCTAAGACAGAACTGCTCGAACAGGGCAAAAAGCGAGGGTCAACGTATAAAGTAAATGCAATAGTACGATTCTATAAAAATATAGAGTAAATAACAATTTCAACGTAAAACGTTAAAAATAGTTTCATATTTGAACGCTAAGAAAATTCTAATTCCTTTTCGTAATTACATGGTTAACTGAAATGTTAATTAATTAATTAAATTCTGTTAATTAAATTTAGTTAATATAAAATGCTACAATATAATATAACGTTTCGTTAATATAACGGGAAATAGTGAGTGACCTACATGGAATTCTTATAATTCTACATTTTACGATACAATTTACTCAATAAGAGAAACGTTTGATATTAAATATTTATTCTTATATAAAATGTAAGCATTAATAACTTAATATCTCCCCTTCGGAAGAAATTTACACTTTCTTTACAGTTTCTAACTGAATAAACTTGAATGAATCGTTTTTGCTTATAAATGAAACATATATAAGTAACATAATGAAATAATTAAATTATTATTATTATTATTATTATTATATTAGTATTATATTAGTATTAAATATATTACATCTTTCAACCTTTCAACTTTTC
Organism: Bathynomus jamesi; assembly: GCA_023014485.1. Taxonomy (NCBI): domain Eukaryota; kingdom Metazoa; phylum Arthropoda; class Malacostraca; order Isopoda; family Cirolanidae; genus Bathynomus; species Bathynomus jamesi. The sequence goes on along the minus strand of JAJOZX010003009.1, from coordinate 272,006 downwards.
AAATGTTCCGTGCGATGATTCCTCATTTCACGGAGGTCAAGTTTGTTGCCCCTTCTCTTGAGTTGCCCTGGTGAAGTAAAGAGTTGGTTTCTTGTGCTCTCCACTTCACATAGCCAGGTACGCCCGGCTCATCGGGGATTGTTCTGAGCCAGGCGTCTAGGCTTCTTTTGAAGATATCCACCGCTACACCACTCGTGTTCCTTAGTTCCTTGGGCAGCTGGTTAAACAGTCTTGGTCCCCTCACAACAAAACTATTTTCCTTCAGGATTGAAGATGTTCCCTGTCTAGCCTTTAATTTGGGAACACGACACATTCTTCCTTTTCTACTTTCATTGTTGTTTGATTGGATATAGGGTTCAAATTAAGATAGGGACTAATTCCTCCATTATTTTTTCCAGTGAATATAAATTTAATTCACGTAACCTTTCCCAGTAATTTAGTTCTTTGCATCCACTGATCTTGGCTGTGAAGTTTCTCTGAATCCCTTTTAGTTGACTAATGTCTTCTGTTTTTATATGGGGATGTTAAAACCGAGCAATATTTCAACTTGGGTATGATCAGTGTTTCCAATAGAGGACTCATCATATTCCTATCCCTTCTTTTAAAGGTTCTCAGTATTTGTTCAGTTATTCTTTTTGCTCTGTTTATTTTTTATTTATTATGAAGAAAATAAATGTTGAATTTGGATGCCATTCAGGTGTTGACACATATTAATTCGATTACGTAGGTTACATTGAACGCTACGTAGGACATCCTTACTAATGTTATTACATTTTTGTTGTATGTTGTCTTTTAAATGTTGAAAAGTTCGTGGTCGTGTTTGGTAAAAGAACCAACTTTAAATATCCCCAGAGGAAGTGACGTGTAATAAAACTAATTTTACTTTCTCTTGTGGAGTATAATTAGCCATATTGTTCATCAGTTAACTTGAAACAAAACTATGAAACATTAATTTTCTATGGTAACGGACTTTTGTTACACCCTTTATATACAGTATATATATATATATATATATATATATATATATATATATATTATATATATATATATATATATATATATATATATATATATATATATATATATATATATGAAATTTGATTCTTGTCATTTTTTAATTTTCTATTTTATTTTATTTTACTTTTATTCCATGTGTCACTTGACACCTTCTTTTCTTTCCATTTTCATCCACTTCAATTCGAATCCTCTCGAAGCGGATCAGTGCTCTGGGTCGGTTCAAGGCTGAAGAGGAACAGGTTCGAGACAGAGTCAGCGCATTTGAGGAAATCTTCGTACAACGATTTTTAAAAGCTGTTCAAAGGACTAACATAAATAAGTTCTCGACCGCACGCACACACACACACACACACACGTTTGGGGGTTGTTTAACTTCCTTCGTAACGACAAAGGTCATGTGACGGAGGGAACCGAAGCTTTATTTGAGATATACCTTACCTTACAACTTTACACGTGTTCCGTTTGGTGATTCCTCACTTCACGGAGGTCAGGCTCGTTACCCCACCTCTCGGGTTGACTTTGTGCAGGAGAGAGTTGCTTTCTTGTGGTCTCTATTTCACATGACCGGATGAAATACTGGTTGAGTGGTGGTTGCCTTATATATATATATATATATATGTAAAGAACGACGCTTGTATAGAAGAACGTTCCGCACAAGATGAGGAGGGAGTTACCTCATTTTTCATTTGTTCGTTCTCCCTCCTCATCTTGTGCGGAACGTTCTTCTATACAAGCGTCGTTCTTTACATTAATTATACTGTGTTGTTTGCAGTTAAATATATATATATATATATATATATATCGAGTGCACCCCCCCCCCAAAAAAAAAACGTCCCGAGATTTAAAGTGCAATAACTTCCAAAATATACACTGTACAATCACAAATTTGAAATCCTATAAATTCAGTCTATTGACAAGCTGCCATAAAATTTTCAGAATTCTACATGCAATACGTTTTTGAAAATGAAGGAAACAATAAGGTACACTCAAATAAACAAATATCATGAAACAAAAAATTTATATAGTTGTAGTTGGCAACTATTCTTATCGAAAGTTGGGGAGGAGTCAAATACAGTGTGTGCTTAGGCTACTGTTACTCTTCAATAGTTTTCAACCCCCTCCAATTATGATCTTAGCAAAGGTGACAAGGCGATAATTAAAAGACGTTTTATAGAGAATGGATGGACTGGGACAAGAATTGTGAAGGAATTTCCTGGAACAAATTAGAATAAGAGATCGGTGAATACTATAGATTAATAAAGAAACTTAAAGAAATTAGGTCAACTGAAAGGAAATCTGGAAGTGGCTGACCTAAAAGTGTTTCCACACGAGAAAATATTGACTATGTCCAAACCGTTAGTTTGTCTCAAGAAGATCACCAGGTTCACACTTGTCTCAGCGAAAAATTGCAAGAAATTTGAAGACTAGTCGCAGTTCTGTTCAAAAAATGCAGAGAAATCTAGAACTTAAGGTATATAAAAGAATCCGAGTCTCAAGACGTTGAGAGCAATGTTAGACAAAAAAGGAAAACTCGCTGTAGAAAGTTGCTAGATAAATTTTCAGCGCGTGATGTTAAAAAAATTGTTTTCACAGATGAAAAGGATTTTACTACTGAAATTGTGCGAAACCACCAAAACGATGTTGTTTACGGTGTGCATAAAAGAGCTATTCCTCCGTTGAGGCTTTACCACCAGACATGTCAGTTTTAAAAAAAATCATGGTTTTAGCTGTGTATCATGGAACAAAAAGACTAATATTCATTTCATTGATGAAAATAACAAAAAGTTAACTCAGAAACTTGTGTTAATCTTTTGGAACAAAATCTTTTGTCAGATTAATTATTAGCGTCTGTATCCTGATAATGATTTCATATTCCAGCAAGATGGAGCTACGCTCATACGAGCAAGTACACCCAGGACTATCTCCAACAGAATGTGACCAATTTCTTTGGGAAAAATGACTGACCACCTCAGTCACCCGACTGCAATCCAATGAACTATTTTGCATATGGAACTCTCTCGCAGAAAAGGTTTATGAAGGTCAAATAGAAAACTAGAAAATAGAAAATACTTAATAGAAAATACTTAATTGTTCGGACAAAATAACTTTAACTGAAGTCAGAAAATGTACTAAGGGCACTCAATATATTTTGCCCCACCCTTTTTTCTTAGCTAAATAATAGGCCATGGGGCTGAAATGTCTTTTGGGCCGTAGGTTTGAAGTTTCTGCGCTTCACATAACCGGATTTTTCCAGTTTCAACCTCCCATCCTTGTATAAAACCGCTTTTAAACGCCCTTGTATAAAACCGATGGTTAACGCAGTTTCGAAAATGGCGTCTGACAGTGCTGTGCGTCGTAAACAGAGAGCTGTTATTGAGTTCTTAACCGCAGAGAAGGAAACAGTTGGAATATTCACAAACGTCTACAAAACGTTTACGGAGATGCTGGACGCTGGTCTAAACGTGTAAGATCATCGGAGAGAGGGAGAGCCAGCCTCAATGATGAGCCACGCAGCGGTCGCCCGGCATCGGCTGTGACATTTCACACTGTGCAACGTGCTAACAGCATCATTCGATCAAATCGGCGCCTCACATAGAAGGAGCTATCACTGGAGCTAGGAATTAGTGAAGGAAGTGTGAAGACTCAAAAGTATGTTCACGGTTTGTTCCTCGCGAACTGACTGAAGATCACAAAGTCCAAAGAAAAGAAATTGCTTCTGAGTCGTTGGTTTGATACGAGACAGAAGGGGATGACTTCCTGTCACGAATTGTGACTGGGGATGAGCCTTGGGTACACCACTTTGAACCTGAAACAAAACGCCAATCCATGGAGTGACATCACGCAGACTCCCCACGCATGAAAAAGTTCAAAATGGCTCCCTCTGTAGGAAAGGTTATGGCCACCATCTTCTGGGACATGAAAGGGGTGAATCTGGGGGACATTATGAAGAAAGGCCAAACAATTAACTCAGAGGCATATATTGCTACCCTACAGAGACTCCAGAGACGTATAAAGCGAGTCGACCGGAGAGAAAAACTGGAAGACGTCCTTCGTTTGCACGATAACGCAAGACCACACAACAGTTTGCAAACAAGAGAGGCCATCACAAAAATGCGTTGACCGTGTTACCCACCCTCCATACAGCCCGGATCTGGCACCTCAGACTTCCATTTGTTTGGGCCAATGAAGGATGCTATTCGTGGAAGAAAGTTTCAGAGTGACGATGAGGTTGTTGAGGAGGTTAAGAGGAGTCTCCAGCGGAACCCAGCGGACTTTTACCAGCAAGGAATAAAGGCTTGTTTGGAGGTGGAGGAAAGCCGTAGAAAAGGATGGAGACTATATGGAAAAAAAATGAAAAATAAAAACTTGTAAAAAAGGTATGTAACTACTTGTGTACAAAATTTCTGGAACTTACAAGGAAACTTGGAAATAAAAAAAAAGGTGGGGCAAAATATATTGAGTGGCCCTCGTATTATGTCGTGGAAGAAAAGGTTAAGATCTGTTTGTGAGCAAGACGGCAGGCATATTGACCATCTCTGTCAATAAATAAGATGTGACTAATAACTTTTTTGTTTCACGATATTTGTTTATTTGAGGGTACGTTATTGTTTCCTTCATTTTCGAAAACGTATTGCATGTAGAATTCTGAAAAATTTTATGGCAGCTTGTCAATAGGCTGAATTTATATGGATTTCAAATTTGTGATTGTACAGTGAATAGTTGGAAGTTATTGCACTTTAAACTTCGGGACGTTTTTTTGGGCCACCCGATATATATATATATATATATATATAATATATATATATATATATATATATATATATATGTGTGTGTGTGTGTGTGTGTGTGTGTCTAGGGAGGCATGAATCTTCACAGAACTATAAGGAGTATCACAGTAATCAAGATCTTTATTTCAGATGTTTCAACCCTAACGAAGTTTTCATTGGCTAAAAGGGAACTTAACCTTAATTAACCTTAATTAGCTAAAATGGCTAAAATAGAATATATATCAAGAAATATATAAATGAAAATAAAATCTTGTAAAAAATGCAATTAGATTAAAAGAAATAAAAGTTTAAACGAAATTAATAAAATATTACGTTTAGTGGTAAATTCAAAATTGGTGACTCTGCAGCAGATAACTCGTCGACATTTTCACAAATCAAAAATGAGGAAGAACCGCGTAAGACATAAACTGAAACGGTTGGTTGGTTGGTTATATGTAGAATAAATAATAATCTTTACGATATTATCATTTTCTTTCAATCTGAGTTAAGTACTTTAACGTAGAATGTATAATGTATAATAATGATTCTAAAATACTTAATTCTGTTCAGATTGACAAGATGAAAATATAGAAAAATTCCCAAATTGTATATTGGGTGGAAATAGGTGTGAGAGTGATCAAGAAATGATGAATGTTATAAACTTGATGGATGGAATCCAGTTCTGTATGAGAACCCTTTATGTTTAGCAATTCTTTCTTTTAATCCACGTATAAGTTTCTTTTGACCTACGTATTGGATTTATTGCAATCAGCACACTAGTATAAATGAGCAATATATGACTTAAAAAGTATAAAGATGGCTCTTTATTGTAGAACTGTAATGAAACTTTGTTTACATTCATGTATTTCAAAGGCACTATGGAAGCTTTTTGTCTTTCAATATTGCGCTTAAAGCCCTTCTTAATTTCGTAGTGGTTAGAGTCCAGGGGTCCCCAACCTTTTTGTGCCGAAGAGCACATTCAAGACTACCGGTAGTGCGGCGGGCACTATTTACTTTTTCAAGGCAAATTTATAGTTGGACTTAATAATGAACATAATACACAAAAAAACATTTAATTCTTATGTAAAATAACATAATACACACAAAAAAATTTAATTCCTATGTAAAATAATGAACATAATACACAAAACAAACAAGGATGGGCTAACTAAGGATCTTAGAAAAATTATCAAAACGATAACTTAATTTATTTATAAAAAATAATTATTTTCAAATAAATGAGCATCTGTTTCTGTAATTAATTACTAAAATTTAATAAAATGTTAAGTATGTTACATATTTTAAATATTTAGTAACTAAATATTTAAAATATATAACATACTTAACATTTTATTAAAAATTTAAATAAAAACTTATCAATCGTAGTCAGTCAGTGGCGGGCACACACAAAAGGGTCGGCGGGCACAGGGTTGGGGACCCCTGGTAGACCCACGAAAGATTTTATAAATATTTTCATTCTGGATACAGCAGGGATGGAATTCTTGGTTCGAGAAATATTTTGGAGAAGACTCTTAACACGATTACCAACTAATTCTGTTGGGCACAAACAAATTAAATAAAAAAAAGAGTAAGCCAAGAAACTCATTTCCTCACGACATGGGGATGAGTGTGCCCCATGGAACGTTTAGCCCGAACATTAACAGGGTAAACGGCCAACACAACCCAAACAAGGAACCAGCAGGCGAGATCGAACCAGAGTCTCATCGCTGAGAATCGAACACCGTAACCACTGAGTTAACGGACGCCCTAAAATTTCAAGAATGCCTTTAAATATTAAGTCTCTGGATTGAATGTTATCCGTCCTGAACAAATTTTGATGGTCTTGTTAATCCTATTAATCCTTCATTTAATACTTGATAGTTTAAAAACTAAAGATTCTTTGAAGTTTGTAAATGTTATTCACGTTTTCAAACAAAGAATGCTGTGAAATTTTTATTTACAAATGTTCCAGATAATGGAACATGCAGTATCACCTGTGATAAGCTTTTCTCAAATAACAGCGATGTAATGTATAAGCACGTAGAAGACCACTTTTTCTTACAATTCTTAAGTTACTAGTTAATGATACTATCTTTACGTTGAACAATGAATTATATAAACAAGTTGACACAATGGTTATGGGGTCCGCAGTAGGTCCATTCTTCGCGAATTACGAATAGCAATGGCTATAGAAACTTGGTAAAGTCATTTTAAAACTCTTGTTTATCAAAGATACGTTAATGTTTGCTTCTTAATCTTTAAGCATAAAGGTCGTGCCCCCTTCTTTTAAACTGTATCGATACCTACCTCTCTAGCATTCCATTTATAATGGAGCCAGAAGCTGATAATTAAATTTTGTTCCTAAAACACTTTAGTTTTAAGGAAAAGACCATTACTATTTTAGGTACTAATTATTTATTCTTACCATTATGAAGGTTACAATGATCGCTAGGCAGGGCAGACGAACCTAAACTTAAAATAAAGGATTGGTAAATATATGGGGGGTCGGGGACAGGGAGAGGGTGTCTCCTGCAGAACGTGATTTCATATACCAAATCTAGAACACCCCACCGGACTTGGAGTCAATTCTGAATTGAATTGGAATTGATGAAAAAAACCTTGAGAATTGGAACTGAATTGAATTGATTAAAATTAAAACTTACTGAATTGCAACTAAATTGGAATTGATATCACTGAATTGAGATAAAGAATACATTTTCTAAGTAGGCCTACTGAAAATTTAGAGGTTATATGTGTCTAGGAAAAAAATTGCACACACACAATATATAATATATATATATATATATATATATATATATATATATATATATATATATATATTTGTTACAAATTACAAAGTTACAAATTTTATAGTACGTTTGAAAAGTAATAAATTCAAACCAATTTTATTTGGAAAATCACTTATTTCAATTAAATTTTATTCTTTTGTATTTAATTTTATGTATGATCATAAGAAGATGCTTTTTTAATTTTTGGAAATATTTTAAAAGGAATTTCTAATTATTTTAAATAAAAAATTGAAAACCTTAGTCATGTATATGACTTTACTAAGTTCCTAGATAAGGTGATGAGTCACTCATAAGGTCCAAAAGTTAAAAAAAATTTAAATCAATTTAAAAGAAAACCCTCGTCAATATGTAACTTTTATTATATGTACTATACTAGCAAAGGAATTTTATACTCGTATATTAAATATATATTTTATTTAGGGGGCTATATATTTAAAGAATTTTATATATTTACATATTATTTATTAAAATGATACAATACAATAGATGTATTGTATTATTTTAATATCAGTGTGTAAACTGTCAATAAAAGAATTGTTAATTGAATTGGAATTTAACTGGATTGAATTTAATTGGAATTGATCTTTAATAATAGTTGGTGAATTGTAAGAGAATTTGAACTGATAAAAATGAATTGATCCCAAGTCTGGTTCCCACCCAATGAAATCTGGCAAATTTCCCATACTTTCATATTGTCAGTCTGACAGAATTAAAGATTTTAGAATCAATAAACAGTACATAAAAAATCGTTCAAACTAGTCTGAACGAAAATAATATTTGGAGAACATTTTTAACATTTAGGATATAGGTCCATAAATAAATACATATTTCCCATTGTGTAAATAGTTTCAGTGTATTGCCCAGTGGGTAGAGACTTTTCGGACACTCATTTGAACCTTTTGGTTAATTCTTCTTAACTAGTCTGGAAAGGTTCTAAGTCTATTAGGGTACTGGGGTTTGATGTTAATCTTTTACCACAAAGAAAATGATTTGGTGTCAATGGCTGCGTACCGTTATAAACAAAGGTGATGGTCCTACTGTTCACCATTGCTTCCACTACACATAAAACAGCGCAGAATTCTTCTTTACTCAACCGAGAATTAGCCAACAATTTCTGTAATGTACTTCTACAAGATTTTTCAATATTTAACAACCAACTATGTATCCACATATGACCAACCAACGTTTGCTTTTACATTTTACGCACTTTCTCATTTTTTGGACTGTGAATATATTTATTTATTTATTTGTTTCTACCTAAGTAGTATATCCTTTAATCTTGAGGTTTTACTAGGCTCTCAAGATTAATTATAAGATAAAAGCATTTCATATGTAGAGAGTTACGATTTGGTAGTATAAATATTAGGGTTAAACATTATATAAAAGAAACTTCGTTGCTATGGTTATGAAACACTGTATATAAATAATGATTAATTATGATTATGATTACATAATCATAATAACAAGGTTTATAGTTATATATAGGATCAATTTTTAGGGGATTTCTTCTCTACAGATTCATCAGTTTTGATCTTACCAATTTGTTTTAACTTGTATTTTTTTCATTGTAATTCTATTTTCATATTTTACTCTCTGTTCTATATTGCCTGAAATGTTTTCATTTTAGCCTAGACATTTACAATTTACAATTTATTGTTCTATATTGCATGTACAAAACGTACATTAGGTATAACAAGAAAATAATACAAATATACATAAATTACTTTTATATATATATATATATGTAAAGAACGACGCTTGTGTAGAAGAACGTTCCGCACAAGATGAGGAGAAAGAACGAACAAATGAAAAATGAGGTTACCACCCGGGAATCGAACCCGGGATTTTCCGATTGCCGGTCAGATATGCTAGCCACTACACCATGGGCCTCGATTAATCAAATGTCGTAATTCTCCTACATACGAGCAGAAACCAATGCCCTGAGGGGGCACCTTCTCATGCCGCACCTATATATACATTTTTAACCGCAAAGAACACACAGTATAATTAATGTAAAGAACGACGCTTGTGTAGAAGAACGTTCCGCACAAGATGAGGAGAAAGAACGAACAAATGAAAAATGAGGTTACCACCCGGGAATCGAACCCGGGATCTTCCGATTGCCGGTCAGATATGCTAGCCACTACACCATGGGCCTCGATTAATCAAATGTCGTAATTCTCCTACATACGAGCAGAAACCAATGCCCTGAGGGGGCACCTTCGCATGCCGTACCTATATATACATTTTTAACTGCAAAGAACACACAGTATAATTAATGTAAAGAACGACGCTTGTGTAGAAGAACGTTCCGCACAAGATGAGGCTAGCATATCTGACCGGAAATCGGAAGATCCCGGGTTCGATTCCCGGGTGGTAACCTCATTTTTCATTTGTTCGTTCTTTCTCCTCATCTTGTGTGCGGAACGTTCTTCTATACAAGCGTCGTTCTTTACATTAATTATACTGTGTGTTCTTTGCAGTTAAAAATGTATATATAGGTACGGCATGCGAAGGTGCCCCCTCAGGGCATTGGTTTCTGCTCGTATGTAGGAGAATTACGACATTTGATTAATCGAGGCCCATGGTGTAGTGGCTAACATATCTGACCGGCAATCGGAAGATCCCGGGTTCGATTCCAGGGTGGTAACCTCATTTTTCATTTGTTCGTTCTTTCTCCTCATCTTGTGCGGAACGTTCTTCTACACAAGCGTCGTTCTTTACATTAATTATACTGTGTGTTCTTTGCAGTTAAAAATGTATATATATATATAATATATATATATATATAAAGGGGTGGCAAACAATGATTGTCCTCTCCCCCCACTGCACAGATGAAATTAATAGAGGTATAAAAAAAACTGATTGTTGCATCTTTTAGACAATTTAATTCTACGTCTAAACAAAACCACTCAATAGTTGGTGTTGCCTCTTTGTGCTTGGCGGACGGCTTCAAGTCGGCAAGGGTAGGAGGTGAGGAGAGACTCGAAAAGGTCAGTGTCGTACTCAAAATTTCGGAGGATTGTTTCGATGTGCTGCTCCATGGTCCGGCGGCAGAATCGGGTGGCTGGTGGTTCAGCAAGCATCAGGGATTTCACTCGGTCTTTCAGGATGGATCCCACATGTTCGCACACGTTCAAGTCTGGTGAATTACCCGGCCACTCATTGTTGCCAAGAAATCCACATTGTTGTCGCGCAACAGCTGCTGGGTTTGAAGAGCCTTCATGCAGGGGGCTTTGTCGTGCAGAAAAGTCACCTCCTCAACGTCCAGAACATTAGCAGAATCCTTCAGGAATGGAATGACGTGCTGGGCGAGGATCTCTTGGCGAAAATACGCTCCGTCCCAGCTTTGGCCTCGCGGCTTCATCACCCACATCAGACGGCGGGCAGTGAAAAAGACAAAAACACCCACGCAGTCAGGAGATTTTAGTAACTCCCAGTAGTGCTCTTCGTCGGGATTTCATCGGGAGTCTTTGACCATACCCTGTCATTTTTGGAATTTGATTTCCTGGTCACGTAAACGAAAAACTCGTCGCTGACAGCGAGGTGGAGGAAGCTGTCCTTGTCCCATTCATGAGATAATCCTCGAACCACAGCCTTTCATCGATGTTGAGCACTGTTTTCCGAGGTTTCGCCAGCTCATGCCAGGCCTTGAGACCTTGCCGGACACAAAACAATCGAATCGTTTCACGGCGTACTGTTTTTCCGCGTCGGAGCTGAATCTCCTTGGCCAGAGCTCCTCAGCTCTTCTTTCGGCGGCGCAACCGCTCCAGGATGATGTTCTTTGATTCCTGAGAGAGAACCTCTGGCCGCCCGCCGTGAAACTTTGTCTCACACTCTTCAATTGACTTTCGCCAGTTCCTTTTCACGAAGTGCTCTGACCTTCCAAGGCGCATAGCCACCCAAGCATGTGTAACAAACGCAACACCAGCGTCACGAACCTCTCGGAAAGTCACTGCTCGAATGCGATCTATATATCGTTTCTTCTCCGAATCGTTCAACACGTTAGAAGCCATTACCATACCTGAAAAGATACAGAAATAGATGTACTTTCATGTGGTATAGTCAAAATATGAAAATAAAAACCCACTCTAATAGACAGAGTTTATTTCCACGACAGTTTCGACGCCCACTGGCATCCTCCTCGGGTGGATACAGAACAACGAATGAACCAAAACAAGAGGGAAAAACAGTCCAGGGACCGACGTTAAGAAATTCGCACCTAGGTTAGATCCCATTCCCTACACCGACACCGGTGTCGGGAGAATGGGATCTAACCTAGGTGCGAATTCTTAACGGTCGGTCCTGGACTGTTTTTCCCTCTTTTTTGGTTCATTCGTGTTTCTGTATCCACCCGAGGAGGATGCCAGTGGGCGTCGAAACTGTCGTGGAAATAAACTCTGTCTATTAGAGTGGGTTTTTATTTTCATATTTTGACCTTCACGTAGAAAAAAGTGAAGTTTTTTGCATTTGGTATAGTCAAAATTATCCTATCATTTTAAATTTAGGAAGAATAGGGGGTGGGGGGAATCATTGTTTGGCACTGTGTATATATATAATATATATATATATATATATATATATATATATATATATATATATGTAAAGAACGACGCTTGTGTAGAAGAGCGTTCCGCACAAGATGAGGAGGGAGAACGAACAAATGAAAAATGAGGTACCACCCGGAAATCGAACCCGGGATCATCCGATTGCCGGTCAGATATGCTATCCACTACACCATGGACCTCGATCAATCAGAAGTCGTAATTCTCCTACATACGAGCAGAAACCAATGCCCTGAGGGGGCACCTTCGCATGCCGTACATATATACATTTTAACTGCAAACAACACACATTATAATTAATGTAAAGAACGACGCTTGTGTAGAAGAGCGTTCCGCACAAGATGAGGAGGGAGAACGAACAACCGGCAATCGGATGATCCCGGGTTCGATTCCCGGGTGGTACCTCATTTTTCATTTGTTCGTTCTCCCTCCTCATCTTGGGCGGAACGCTCTTCTACACAAGCGTCGTTCTTTACAGTAATTATGCTGTGTGTTGTTTGCAGTTAAAATGTATATATGTATATATATATATATATATATACAGTACGACAGTCAATGCTTTCCTAAATATACCTAGCGCAGTATAATAATAATGACAATCTATAATAATAATACGCAGTTTCTCTCTTTCTGTTTGGGCTTCTGTCTATCAGGCGTTTTTCTCGGAAACCGTTCAACGTTGGGTATTCATCCTAACACCGTTGGAAAAGTCTCTGTTCCGGGAGAATCCTAAGGATATTTATTTTTTCGTTGGCACACGCGTGCATACATGCGCATGCGCAACTTTTAAACGAATCCATATACATAAAAAGTTTATAGAAGAAAAAATGTTCCTTTTAGTCTGTTTAGGCGGAATATAGTGAAAAATCTATACGAGGTGCGTGCGCGGATGCGCAACTTTTAAACGAAGCCCGATAGAGAAGTTCATAGAAGAAAAAACATTACGTTAATAATTATAAATAAAACAATAAAATATATACTGTATAAAATACTATATACAAGCGCATTTTTTGTACAAAAACAAGAAAATTACTAACCTAACCTAACCAAAGTATATTGTTAAATGATGAAGCAGCTCTTTTAGTTTCAAGTGAAAAACTCTCGCAACAATGTCTGTCCTATGTTCTGGTCTTTGATAAGCTTCAATGCTTTGAGCGATTTCAGTCCATCTTAGATTGCGAGTAAACGTAATAAATAGATCCAGCTTCCCAAATTTTCTTACAATTGCCATAACGTCTTGATAATTCGCTGCATTGCTCTCGGTCTGCCTTCATAAAGATACTAATTTGACAGATGATGTTTTGTATTTATATTCCTAAGCGTATTTTTACACATGGACAGCTTTATGTAGCTCTTTCTGCAATGAGAAGTTTGGATTCTGTTAAAGTCTTTGGTGAGAGAATAAGTAGAACTCCTGTATTTAAAGAAGTAATGTTGCAATAAAGATATTAATTTGACCGCAAATGTTTTGCGGGTCCCTGCCAGTCATATTATAATTCACCACATGTCCATCTGTCAGTCTGTCTGTCCGTCTATCTGTCTATTTTTCAGGTCCAAACGGCTGGACCGATTTTCATGAAACTTGGTGACAACACCCTGTGGGATGCCTGAAATGTTTTGAGCAACTTTTTTTTCTGATCGCCTTTCCCTAAAACAATTTATCCCAATTTGTCCCCAAAAATATTTATATGCTAAAACACGAAGCACTTAAATTTCAAGATTTTGAATTCCTAAATTTTTTTTTTAAAATAAACGGTCTCAACACCTTTTTTTACAGTTTCATACACTTTCGTGCAATGAAGAAAATCAAGTTTGTGAATAAATTTCGAAAAGAATGTAGCCATCAAAATTTTTAGCCACGCATCGGAAGCCATGATAGGTAAAAAAAAAAATGTGACAGGTTGTATTTGAAATTTAAATGCTTGGTGAACTTCAAGTAAAATCTGTAAAGCTGCATTTAAAATATAAGTGATTCGTGAGATATGTGTAAATGTTAAACTCTCAGTCGCTTAAAGAATATCCCGCTCGTAAGATGGGTATTTTTGCTAGTAATAATAATAATAATAGTTTATTGTTCTCTTTATTCGAGTTTAAGACACACATTAGGTGTAACAAGATATATATATATATATCTATATATATATATATATATATTCTATATATATATATATATATATATGTGTGTGCGCTTCGGTGGTGTAGTTAGCGTCGCTGACTACGAATCCATCGACCTCGGGATCGAGACCCGGTGACGGCAGCCGGCGCGCAGCAATACCCAGCTGTTCATCCTTCTACAATAAAGAAAGTGGTTTGTAGATAACTTGGTACCCTGGGTGGCCTAGTGGTTAAGAAGCTGGGCTGCTGGTGGGGCGTGGTTCGGATTCTACGTTAAACTGTAGGTCTAAGGTGGAGTGAAAAGCTTGACCTTCGTCAGAATGAACAATTCGGCGGAAGCTAACCAAAGGTTACCAAAGGTTTTTTAAAGGTTATATATATATATATATATATATATGATGAAATAATTTTAGCTTATATATATATATATATATGAATAAAACCACGAAGGAAAGGAAACACAAAAAGGTGCTCAAGCGCTTTCGTCTAATGACATCCTCAGGAACACTGAAGTACATAAAAGGTTACGGCCTATATATAGGTTACAGAAAGAAAAAAAAAAAATAAATAACATACATACACACAAATATATATATATATATATATATATATATATATATATATATATATATATATATATACATACATATCTACACACATACATATATATATATATATATATGCAATAAACGGAGAAGTAAAAAAAATAAAAATTAGAGGATTAACAAAGAGGCACACAGATTTGTAAGGAAACATATCGATTTTTAGCACAAGATCAAATGAATTATAAAAATGCAAATTTATACTGGAAATCTGCCCGGGTTTTAACACTTTGCCTTTTAGAGTCAAGTTTCGATATATATAAAAATAAAATGAAGATTAAAAGTTAATAAAGTAGCCTACAAGTTTACCAAAGATTTAGCGTCCTACCCTTTTTATCTAAATTTGTTTTGAAGGAATTCAAAACAACAGGATCGAGTTGAAAAAGACCTTTGCTTATGTTGAAGTTATTTGAAAGTTGGATAATGGCAGACTCAAGAATATTTCTATTAACAATGTTGCTAGAATGAAATAAAACTGAAGCATTATTCCAATCAATACAGTGGGATAACTCTGACAAATGGACAAAAAGAGCACTGGACAACTGTCCTGTTCTAACGGAATATTGATGCTGTTTTATACGTGTGTGCAATCCTTTCCCGTCTGACCTATGTAAAAGGAATCACATTGTTTACACCCAATTTATAGATAATGCCTGAATTATTGGTAGGGCTATTTTTTACTATGATATTTTTCACAATATTGTTATATGAAAATACTACATTAATATCCAAAAGTTTAAGTATATTAGCAATGCCTAAAAAGCCCGGGAAAATGGAAGTACTAAAATATTTTTTGACAAAGTAGTGTTATTATTGACACGATAGAAAGTTCGTTTTGCCTTGTTGAGAAAGATTCCATAAACGCAGATGGGTAACACAGATCACTTCCAATACCGTTGATTTTTTCCAATTTTTCCAATTCCTATATTTCTACTTACATTCATTCATATAATTCTTGTATTCATTCGTATAATTCTTGTATTCATTCGTATAATTCTTATATTCATTCGTATAATTCATATATTTATATAATTCGTATATTTATATAATCCTTATATTCTTATATATTTATATTCTTATATTTATTTTTACATCTTTTTCTTCTTTGTTGGTAGCATTTTTCCATGCTTAAGTGGGGTCGCTGTTCCTATCTGCCTTCGCCAGTCATTTCTGTCCAACGCCACATCCGCCGCCAGATTTCGCTCCCTCATATCACCCTCCACACACACTCTCCATCTCATCCTCGGCCTTCCCCTTCTCCTTCTTCCAGGTGGTCCCTTCTCCATAACTCGTCGCCAAACATATTCCTCCTCTCTCCACATGACATGTCCAAACCATCTAAGCCTTCTCTCTTGAGCTTTCGTTGACACCTCTATTACTTTCGTCGTTCCACGAATAAAGTGATTTCTAATTTTATCTCTTCTCGTAACCCCACACATCCATCTCAACATCCTCATTTCTGCTGCATCTATCCTTTTCCCCAGATTCTTCCTCATAGGCCACGTTTCCGCAGCATACAACATTGCAGGCCTCACTACCGCCTCGAATACCTTCCCTTTCAATTTCATTGATATTCTTTTGTAACACAGTACCCCAGACACCTTCTTCCAATTATGTCATCCTGATTGTACTCTATTATTCACTTCCCTTACCAGCTCTCCACCATCCTCTACCCACGATCCCAAATATTTAAAACTTTCCACCTTCTTCACCACCTCATCTTGGAGTCGCATCTCATTTCTCTGCCCCTGTCCTGCATTGTATTTCATGTACTCTGTCTTCGCCCTACTAATCTTCAAACCTCAGTTTTCCAGTCCTGCCCTCCACCTTTCCAGCTTCCTTTCCACCTCCTCTCTGCTCTCTGCACACAAAACCACATCGTCGGCAAAGAACATACACCATGGCGCCTGCTCCCTCACCTTCTCCGTCATTACATCCATAACAATGTCGAAGATGTATGTGCTCAGGGCCGATCCCTGATGGACACCAACTTTCACTTCGAAACCTTCTGTCAATCCTGCGCTGCATCGTATTTGAGTACGTGACCCCTCGTACATATCCTGCACCAACCTCACATACTTCTCCGGCACTAATTTTTCCCTTAAACACCTCCACACCTCTTGCCTCGGTACTCTGTCATACGCCTTCTCTAGATCTATGAACACTATGTGCAACTTCCTCTGCCCCTCTCTATAACTTTCCATCAACTGTCTAAGTGCAAAAATGGTGTCCGTTGTCCCTTTTCCCGGCACGAAACCAAACTGCTCTTTCGCTATGCTTGTTTCTTCCCTCAACCTGCTCTTCACAATCCGTTCCCAGACCTTCATTGTGTGCGACATCAGTTTAATCCCTCGATAATTTGTACATTCCTAGACATCTCCCTTCCCTTTAAATATTGGGACAAGTATGCTTTTCCTCCACTCTTCTGGCACTCTCTCCTGGTCATATATCTTGCGCATCAGATCGCTAAGGATATCTACTCCTTCCACCCCCAAACCTTTCCAAACTTCCACTGGTATCTCATCAGGCCTTGTAGCCTTCCCATTTTTCATTGTGTCCAATGCTCTTTCCACCTCTTCTCTTCCCACACACATAACCATTCCCTAGTTTGGTAACCCTTCTTCCCTTATCAATCTAAAATTTTCCTCATTCAACAACCTTTCAAAATAAACCTTCCACCGTACCTTAATATCCTGCATATTAGAGATCACCATGCTCATCCTTTATTTGCTTTATATGTGTAATATCCTTAGTTGCCTTATCTCTTCCCTTTGCTATTTTAAATACTTTCTTTTGCCCTACTTTTGTTTCAAATTCCTCATATATCTACAGATTTACAGAAGCTAAGGCTAACAAAGACCCTAAGATCCACTCTAAGGTTAGCCCGAGAGAAAGAAGAAAGTAGTGGGTTAAAAGAAGAGAATAAGGGGTTAAGTAAGTAGCAAAACCTATCATTCGTGGGATAACATTCATTCAGAAAAAGAGAGAAAAACTCACCATCATCATCCGCCGGCCACTGCCGACAAGTCGAAAAAATAGTCGAAGAGAATAGGAAAGGGGTGAAAGATGAAAAGAAGTAAAATAAGAACGCTTACAAACCATGTAAACACAGTCTTAACTCAAACACTGTTATACCATGCAAACTACAGACGTGCAAGTAAAGAGAGGATAAGGAAAAAAGTATGAAGAGTATAACAAAAAGTGGGTTAGTTTACGCTAAGAGCTACATCTAAGTTCGTGTTAGTCTATTTTTTTAAAATATAATTTTATTGCTGGCATATCACACGCTGACATGTCACAAGCTGGCATTAATCGTCAACAGATTCATCCTCGACCATTACCCCCAGAGCTCCTGTTGCTAATTGTTTTATTTTAAACGACGTTAATATTTTTAAAATGTCTATCTAAACGGTTTTTAAACATATTAACGCTGGTAGAGTTCACGACTGACGCGGGAAGATTATTCCATTTATCAATTACTTTAAACGTAAAAAAGTTTTTAGCGATGTTAGTAATGAAACGTCTGCCACGTATCATAATTTAAATCCGTTATTACGAGTATTGCTATTATCGAAAGTAAACAATTTGTCAAAATTTACGTTATCGATTTTATTAATGATTTTGAAACTTCAATAATCTCCCCCTTAATCTCCTAGTTTCGAGTGAATGCAAGTCTAACTCTTTAATCCTCTCTTCGTAAGACTTGTTGCGTAGTGACGGAATTAGTTTCGTGGCGCGTCATTGAACCCTTTCCAACCTATCAATATCCTCACGCAAATACGGGCACCAAAACTGAATGGCTATTTTATGTGAGGCCTGACTAGGAACTTGTAAAGGGGCAATATAATATTCTATTCTTCGATTTAAATTCGAAATTACGCGCTATGAACCCTAACATCCTATTAGCTTTTGCGCAAGATTCCAGGCACTAGTTCCTAACTTTTAAATCCTTAGATACGTGTACGCCTAAATCTACTTCCTCGTCAATGCTCGCTAACTGTCTATCATCCATCGTGTACGTGTACTTGTTGTTACGAGAACCTATATGCAAAATTTTACATTTGTCTACGTTAAATTGCATCTGCCACTTTATCCGTCCACTCTATAATCCTATTTACATCGTCTTGGAGCCTATTTCTATCGTCCAAGTTAAGAACTTTACCGCCTATTTTAGTATTGTCCGCGAATTTTGACACGTTACTGGTCAAGCCTACATCTATGTCGTTAATGTAGATTA
The DNA here is from genome assembly GCA_023014485.1 of Bathynomus jamesi. Classification (NCBI taxonomy): domain Eukaryota; kingdom Metazoa; phylum Arthropoda; class Malacostraca; order Isopoda; family Cirolanidae; genus Bathynomus; species Bathynomus jamesi. The sequence continues at coordinate 252,893 of JAJOZX010003009.1, read as the reverse complement.
CAAATAGCAACGGGCCTAACACTGAACCCTGAGGGACACCGCTACCTACATCCAACCATCCTGATTCCCTACCTTTAACAACAACCCTCTGTTTCCTGACACGAAGCCATTCCTCTATCTGACCGCGTATACCATGCGCTTTAACCTTCGCAATTAATCTTCTATGCGGAACTGTATCCAACACTTTTTTAAAGTATAAATAAATAACGTCAGCCGCTCTAAGCCTATCGTATTCGCGCACTATTTCGTTATAAAACTCTAACAAATTAGTTAAACAAGATTTATGGTGTCGAAACCCATGCTGACTATTATTAATCAAATCGCGACTTTCTAAGTGATGGACGATACAATCTCTAACTACGGATTCCGAAAGTTTACCGACAATTGACGTTAAGCTAATAGGCCTACAATTGCTAGCTACTGTGCGGTCGCCTTTTTTAAATATGGGCGTAACGTTAGCTAATTTGAAGTCTTCCGGAATAATCCTCGCTTCCAGTGACTTATTAAAATTTTTTGTTAAGGGCCTACGATAACGTCTTTCAAATCTTTCAAATGTCTAGGATAAAGCGCGGCAGGGCCTGGAGACTTGCTCACTTTCAGCTTATCGATATAATGCGCAATCTCACCCTCGTAAACAATTATTTCATTCAAAATAGCCTCGCTACTAAATGGAACGATATCGTCCACGTCGGGGACATTATTTATGTCTCCTACGGTAAAAACTGTCGCAAGAAAGTTGTTAAAAATACCCACCATCGCCTGAGCCTCGGAAGCCAAAGCGCAGTTAGCGTCCACTAGAGGGCATATGTTATCTTTTATCGGCTTACGATTATTCTACAGATCTACAGAAGCTAAGGCTAACAAAGACCCTAAGATCCACTCTAAAGTTAGCCCGAGAGAAAGGAAAGCGTAGGGGTTTAAGAGAAGAGAATAAGGGGTTAAGTAAGTAGCAACACTTATCATTCGTCGGTTAACATTCATTCAGAAAAAGATAAAAGAGACTCACCATCATCATCCGCCGGCCGCTGCCGACAAGTCGGAAAAATAGTCGAAGAGAATAGGAAAGGGGTGAAAGATAAAAAGAAGTAAAATAAGAACGCTTACAAACAATGCAAACACAGTCTTAACTCACTGTCATACCATACAAACTACGGTACTTGTAGGTTATCTCCCCCCCACCAATTTTGACAGAATATTTTCGTTAAAACTAACGAAAATATCACAACTTAACCTAACCAATTATCAAGGGCGTACAGTTGATATATTATTAATTATAACATTGTTTGTTTCTGGAATAGTATTTACTATTTACTAATAGATCAACTGTACGCCCTTGATAATTGGTTAGGTTAAGTCGAGATATTTTCGTTAGTTTTAACGAAAATATTCTGTCAAAATTGGTGGGGAGGAGATAACCTACAAGTACCCAAACTACAGACATGCAAGTAAAGAGAGTTACAGGCATGCAAGTAAAGAGAGGATAAGAAAAAAAAAGTAGGTAAAGTTAAACAAAAAGTGGGTTAGTTTACGCTACGAGCTACATCTACTTTCGTGTTAGTCTAATTTTTTTTTTAAATAATAATTTCATTGCTGGCATCACACGCTGGCATGTCACAAGCTGACATTATCGTCAACAGACTCATCCTCGACCACCACCACCAGAGTTCCTGTTGCCAATTGTTTTTTTTTATTTTAAACAACGTTAATATTTTTAAAATGCCTATCTAAACGGTTCTTAAACATATTAACGCTGGTAGAGTTCACGACTGACGCGGGAAGATTATTCCATTTATCAATTACTTTAAACGTAAAGAAGTTTTTAGCGATATTAGGAATGAAACGTCTGCCACGCAACTTAAATCCGTTATTACGAGTATTGCTATTATCGAAAGTGAACAATTTGTCAAAATTTACGTTATCGATGTTATTAACGATTTTGAAAACTTCATTAAGCTCCTCCCTTAATCTCCTAGTTTCGAGTGAATGCAAGTCTAACTCTTTAATCCTATCTTCATAAGGCTTGTTGCGCAATGACGGAATTAGTTTCGTGGCGCGACGCTGAACCCTTTCTAACCTATCAATATCCTCACGCAAATACGGGCACCAAAACTGAACGGCATATTCTAAATGAGGCCTGACTAGGGACTTGTAAAGAGGCAATATAATATCCTTTGATTTAAATTCGAAATTACGTGCTATGAAGCCTAACATCCTATTAGCTTTTCCGCAAGACTCCAGGCACTGGTTCCTAACTTTTAAATCCTTAGATACACGTACGCTTAAATCTACTTCCTCGTCAACGCTCGCTAACTCTCTATCATCAATCGTGTACGTGTAATTATTGTTACGAGAACCTATATGCAAAACTTTACATTTGTCTACGTTAAATTACATCTTCCACTTATCCTTCCACTCCATAATCCTATTTACATCCTATTGGAGCCTATTTCTATCGTCCTCGTTAACAACCTTACAGCCTATTTTAGTATCGTCCGCGAATTTTGACACGTTACTAGTCAATCCTACATCTATGTCGTTAATGTAAATTACGAATAACAATGGGCCTAACACTGAACCCTGTGGGAGACCGCTACCTACATCCAACCACCCCGATTCACTACCATTAACAACGACCCTCTGTCTCCTAGCACGAAGCCATTCCAACCAGTTAGCTACCTGACCGCGTATACCGTGCGATTTAACCTTCACAATTAATCTTCTATGCAGAACTGTATCGAACGCCTTTTTAAAATCTAAATAAATAACGTCAGCCGCGCTATGCGTATCGTATTCGCGCACTATTTCGTTATAAAATTCTAACAAATTAGTTACACAAGATTTATAGCGTCGAAACCCATGCTGACTACTATTAATCAAATCTCTACTTTCTAAGTGATCGATGATACGATCCCTAACTACAGATTCCAAAAGTTTACCGACAATTGACGTTAAGCTGATAGGCCTATAGTTGCTAGCTACTGTGCGGTCGCCTTTTTTAAAAATAGGCGTGACGTTAGCTAATTTGAAGTCTTCAGGAATAATTCCCGTTTCGAGTGACTGATTAAAAATCTTCGTTAAGGGGCCTACGATAACGTCTTTCAAATCTTTCAAATATCTGGGATAAAAAGCGTCAGGGCCTGGAGCCTTGCTAACTTTTAGCCTATCGATATAATGCGCAATCTCACCCTCGTAAACAATTATTTCATCCAAAATAGTCTCGCTATTAAATGAACGATATCGTCCACGTCGGGGACATTATTTACGTCTTCTACGGTAAAAACTGTCGCAAAAAAGTTATTGAAAATACCCGCCATCGCCTGAGCGTCAGAAGCCAAAGCGCCCTTAACATCCACTAGAGGGCCTATGTTATCTTTTATCGGCTTACGATTATTGACGTATTCAGAAAACTTTTTTGGATTATGTTTACTATCCACAGCCATAAGTATCTCCAAATTACGCTTAGAATTCCTAATTAATCTTTAAACCTGACGTCTAACCTCGATATATCTATTAAAGTTAGCTGCTGTGCCATTGCGCTTATTAAGTCTATACGCTTTGTTACGCTCGTTTATGAACTCGCCTATTTCCCTAGTCCACCACTTGGGCCTACCATGATTTCTAGCGCGCTTGGGCCTACGAGGAATAAACTCCCTTTCAATATTCATAAAACTTTCTTTAAACGCCTCCCAATGCAAATTTGTGTCATTACCCATAAATAAGTTATCCTAGTCCACTACTCTCATCCTATCCGCAAAACTATCAAAATTGGCCCTACAAAAACGGACGTCTATTAAGTTACTATCCTTAGTGTTTTCTATCAATAACTTGAACCTAAGAATTTGATGATCACTACATCCTAAACTCTCGCCTACTTCTAAACCTTCGACTATATTTTCGCCGTTCGTCATTACTACGTCTAAAATATTGTCACCTCGCGTTGGTTCGGTAACCATCTGTCGTAAAAAATTATCTTCCATGAACTCAATCAATCTCAAACACTCCTCATTACCAGTAAAAGTCTCATAATTAACATTAGGGCAGTTAAAGTCTCCGACAATTATACTATTCCGATTGTCAATAAAGTTACCAAGAAATTAGTAAAATCTAGTATCGGTATCGAGGGGTAGAACGGGAGGTCTATAAACAACAACAAAATTAAAACTAATACTACGCGCCCTAACTTCAACGCATATCGCATTAATTGCTGCCGGAAAATCTTCTTAACCTTGATGGCCTTAAGGGAATTACGAATGTACAGCAAAACGCCGCCACCAATCCTATGTAACCTATCATTAGTAAAGAGTTTAAAACCCGGTATATCCAATTCCCCCAACAAGTCCCGAGTCACGATATTTAACCACGTTTCAGTGATAGCAACTATATCGTAGTTACCCCGGAATAAATTATCGCCTTTAATTCGTTTAATTTGTTTCTAATACTACGCGCGTTACAATAAAAGACGTTTAAGTATTGACGTAGTCTAAAACCTTTTTCAGATTATGTTTACTATCCGCAGCTATAAGTATCTCAAAATTAAGCCTAGCATTCCTAACAGATCTTTTAGCCTGACGTCTAAGTTCGATATATCTATTAAACTTAGCTACCGTGCCATTGCGCTTATTAAGTCTATACGCTCTGTTACGCTCGTTTATGAACTCTCCTATTTCCTTAGTCCACCACTTGGGCCTACCATGATTACTAGCACGCTTGGGCCTACACGGAATAGACTCCCTTTCGATATTCAAAAAACTTTTTTTAAACGCCTCCCAATGAAAATTTGCGTTATTACCCAGAAATAAATTACCCCAGTCCACTACTCTCATCCTATCTGCAAAACTATCAAAATTAGTCCTACGAAAATTAGGGACTTCTATTACGTTACTCTCCTTACTCTTTTCTATCAATAGCTTAAACCTAATAATTTGGTGATCACTACATCCCAAACTCTCACCTACTTCCAAACTTTCGACTATATTTTCGTCGTTCGTCATCACCACGTCTAAAATATTGTCACCGCGCGTTGGTTCGGTAACCATTTGTCGTAAAAAATTATCTTCAATGAACTCAATCAGTCTCAAACCCTCATCATTACCAGTAAAAGTCTCGTAATTAATGTTAGGGCAATTAAAGTCTCCGACAACTTTACTATCCCGAGTATTAATAAAGTTACTAAGAAGTGTGTAAAATCTAGTATCGGTATCGAGGGGTTGAATAGGAGGTCTATAAACAACAACGAAATTAAAGCTAATACTACACGCCCTAACTTCATCGCATATCGCATTAATTGCTGCCGGAAAATCTACCTTAACCTCGATAGCCCTAAGGGAATTACGAATGTACAACAAAACGCCGCCATCAATCCTATGTAACCTATCATTAGTAAAAAGTTTAAAACCCGCTATATCAAGTTCCCCTAACAAGTCCCGAGTTACAGTATTTAACCACGTTTCGGTTATAGCAACTATATCGTAGTTCCTAGAATAAACTATCGCCTTAAATTCGTTCAATTTATTTCTAATACTACGCGCGTTACAATAAAAGACGTTTAAATAATTTTTTTTACCATGGATCAGCGTTTCAAACTATTTTTCACGTCGGGCCGGCGTTTCCCGGACCCACAACGTTTAAAGAGGGCTTCGACCTATACAGCTTTCGAATGTTCTCATCGATTAACCTACCTAGCCTAGCATTCCCTATTTCATTGAAATGCACTCCATCTTTTATAAAAAGGCTAGGATCACTAAATTCCGACCACAGCTTTACGAAGGGTACATTTTTCTGAGCACAAATCTCTTCTAGTTTAGTATTAAAAAATATTGTTTTTGACGTAATCCTAAAACTTAAACCGTGCCTAGGGGTAATACCTAGAACTAAAGACCTATCTGACCTTGCCTTCAGGGACCTAATTAAACCCTTGTATCTCTCCAAAAGGTCAGGCACTCTCGTATCGGGCCTATACGAGTCGTTGCCCCGTACCATCGTCACCAACATCGAGTGACGGGAGGCAACATCAATCCTATCTACTTCGCCTCTAATTCTGTCAACCCTGGCCCCTGGTAGACAGACCCTCCTCCTCTTGGTTGGATTCCGTTCAACGAACTCCTTATCCATATGACGCACTAAGGAGTCCCCCAATTAAAATCGTTTATCTGTATACTTCGCTTTTAGCCTTTGCCACGGCAGTCTTAGCTTCTTTCTTCGCTCTCCTATACCTCTCTTTGTCTTGGTTTTCCCCTGTGTTGACCCATGTCTTCCACGCTTTTTTCTTCTCTCTCACTTTATCCTGCAATTCTTCACTCCACCACCAAGTTTCTTTATCTTTCTAGCGGTTCCCAGATGACACTCCCAGCACCTCTCTTTCTTCTTTCCTTATTACCTTAGCATTTTCCCGCCACCAGTCATCGACGTCGTCCAATCCCTGTGTTCTTAATTCCCTCATTACCCTCTCTCTAAAGGCCTCCTTGTACTCTTGTTCCTTCAATTTCCACCATCTGATTTTAGGTACAATATTTGGCCTACCTCTTCTAGTTCCATTTATCCTTAGGTCCATTACCACAACACAATGTTGTGGTGTTACTTCTTCTCCCGGGATCACCTTACAATTTACAACTTCTTTCAACTTAGATCTTGAATACAGCATATAGTCAATCTGGGATTCACGTCCGCCACTCTTATACGTAATCAGATGTTCCCGTCTCTTTTCGAAGAAGGTATTTGCAATTGCCATGTCATATGCCAGGGGTGGCCAAGTTTCTTGGACCCAAGAGCCACATACGACGTTTTTCAGATGTACGAGAGCCGCAAAATATTTTAAAAAGAATTTAATTATTAAAAACATATACATATACATATAGTTATACTCACATTATTAAATTGTTTAATTACTGCTTGTAGAAGGCTTAGTTTGGGTCTTCATTTTGGTTGTTAATGCTTTAAAGTCTGGCTGATGTGATGTTAAGGCGGTATGAAGAAGCTCAGTCAGGTGTTCGTTAGTGAGGGCAGCACGATGTTTTAACTTTACAAACTTCATTACCGAGAAGAGTGCTTCACAGCAATAAGTTGTCCCAAAAACTGAGATAAGTCGGAAACTGGTTTTCCCGAGGTGAGGATACTTTGTCTCTGGTACTTGCTTCCAAAACTCAACTGCAGATAAGCTTTTATGTATCAACTTTAAACCCACGTCCTCCTGTAGCTCCAAAAGTTCTGTTTATATTGAAGCAGCTTCTGTAACAAAAGGTGTGATAACAGGACAGCCATCGTTGACGACATCAATCAGGAAAGGATTTACAAGAAATTCGAAGCATGGTTTTAGCTTCTTTAGTTCATCAAACCTGAACTGAAAATCATCAATTAGTCCTTTTAATTTACCTTTGTATTCCTCCAATTTACTATCTTTCATTTCAATATCAGGAAAAGTGTTTGCTCTGTTTTTCAGGTGGGGAAAGTGGTAAAACATTTTTGTTACTAGATCTTTTTGGAAGAGCTTTATTTTATTCTGGAAACTGAAAACTGTCTGTGTAAGGTCAGAAATGACTTTATCCTTTCCCTGAAGTGTCAGATTTAGATTTTGAAGGTGTATTACATCAGTAAAAAACATCAGATCCTGCACCCATTCGTGATCTTCTAGTTGTGGGTATGACTTTCCCTTTTCTTTCAAGAAATCAATGATAGGCTCCACCAACAGTGCAACAAACCTATTCAGGAGCTTACTAGTTGATAACCACCTTACAATACAGTAGAATGAAAGGTCATCTGGCTTATCTTGAAGATCTAGCTCCTCGATAAAATTTCTAAACGCTCGGTGCGTTTTTGCATTTGAACGAATGAAATTCACAATTTCTAGAACACATTTCATAACACCAGGGCCGCCGCTTCCATTAGGCGAGGTTAGTAAATGCTAAGGGCGCCAAAGATCTGGGGGGCGCCAGCTCCTCCCGCCCTGTGCACGTCTGATAGTATTATGTAAGAACAACATGAAAAAAATAATGAAGGAATGAGAAGCATAGACAAATGATGAAAGGTTGTACGACGTATGTACACCAGTTTAGCTTGACTGATATTTACATAATTAACTTATTCATCTTATTGGGTCATTATAGAACTTTCACTATCACGACCTTTAACCCTTTAGGGACGGGAGTCGTAAATAAGCGATTTAAAAATGTTGCGCGCACAGACGGGAGTCGTCAATAAGCGACTCGGCTTATTACGGCTTAATATGAGTTCCGGGAGTCGTCAATAAGCGAATAACTGTTTTTATGTGACATATGCCCTTCTTGCTTGGAAAAAACAGTAGATATGTCCTTTTTGCACGCATATTTTAGCACTTTTGAGCGTTCTGATTTGTTACTACATATGCCTCGCTTTACTCGCTGTTTTGATTGGTCATGACACTTTCTTGAACTGTGAAATGATTTTAAATTTTATAATAAATGTATGTATTAGCAAATTAAAATAGATCAGTGTAAGGCAAATAGTTTCTTCAATATGGTACCTTGATTACTTTGTGGGCAAACCCAATCGTGAAGTGGGAGGCGGGTGGGGGCGCCAGCTGCAGTCCTGCTAAGGGCGCCAAATAGGCTGGCGCCGGACCTGCATAACACTGTCATACCTAAAGTACTTGCTTACCAAATGACCACGGTGAATGATACAGTGAATAAAGAGACACACAGGATACTTGGGATCGTGTGTCAAGAGCCCAATTAGGCCTACATTTTGTCCTACCATAGCTGGTGCTCCATCTGTTGCAACACTGACAAGTTTATTCAATGGTACTTGAACATTTGATAATGCCTCGTCAAGTGCGTTCTTTATGTCAACCCCTCTGGTGGTTTCTCTTAGGGTCATTAAGTCCAAGAGTTCTTCTTTCATATTTCCATCGCCAGTAACATAACGAACAAATATCGCCAGTTGAGGGTTATCTTTAATATATGTGGATTCATCGAGGGCCAAACTGAATGCAACAGAATTCTTCAAATCACTCTGCAACGAGCATGTAATTTCAGCACTGATCTGGGAAATACGTCTCTCTGTAGTGTGGCGGGAAATAGAAATACTTGCTATTTGTTCTCGAAGCTTTGTGTTATCTGGAGCGAGAATTGCAGTAACATCGGCAATATTCTTCTTCACAAATTCTCCACTACTGTAGAGAAGTTGAGCACGAGCAATATTCCATGCCATAACAAAACTAGCTTCAGTAGTTAAGTCAGCTGTTTTACAGCTAAGGGGTTGTATAACTTTCACTTGTATAGCTGAGAAAAATAGCCACTATTTGATCTAAGAAGCCAATTTTAAAACACACTCACTCGTTACTACACGCGGCCCGCAGGGTAGCTCGAGGGGTACTGGACACTGGTGAGTGGCGATTGGTGTTAATTACGTAATTATCCCGCTTAGTACCTGTCACGCAAAAGAAACTGTGGTACGCATGACGCATTTTATTGGCAATTCAATTTTTCCTTGTTTTTTTTCATATTTTTTATTATGTGAAAAAAAATTATATTTGTATTATGAATTTTGTCTTTTATGATAAATACAATAAAAACCAAAATTGTCTCGCGAGCCGCAGTTAACAACCTCGAGAGCCGCATGTGGCTCGCGAGCCGGGATTTGGCCACCGTTGTCATATGCTATTGTAAAATCAATTATTCTTTCCCCTCCTGCTTCCGTCTACCCACTGCATGTCCACCATCTCTACCTACTCCATCGTTATTATCTCCAACATGGCCATTGAAGTCTCCTCCGATCACTACACGCTCATGGTCAGGCATAGCACGCATTTCCTGGTCAACCCCGCTCCAAAAATCCTCCTTTTCCTGCTCATCACATCCCCCCTGCGGTGCATACACATTCAGTATATTTACCACATCTCCGCCGCATTCATTTTTCACTTTGATCATTCTATCATTCACTCGATTGACCTCTAGTACATTCTCCTTCACTTCTTTCGAGAGAATAATCGCTACATCTTTCCTTCCCCCCTCTGATGTGCCACTATAATAAAATTTATAGCAGCACCAATCTCCCTGGCTTCATTCCCTCTCCATCTAGTCTCTTGAACACACAACACCTGCATCATCCTCTCCATCAGGTCCCCCACCTCCCTTGCGCGTCCCGTCATACTACCAACATTCAGCGTTCCAAATCTCACTCCCGTCTCTCCCTGAGCTCCCTTCTTTAGTTGTACCCACTCACGATACAGTAGCCCTCGTCCATTTTCCGCAGAGCTAGGGCGATATGTCTGCGCGTCGCCTCCATGGTAGGCCCTAGCTCTATTTGCTCTATCTTCATCGGCTGTCATTCCATAAAGTTTTGGCAAAGGTTTTACGGCCGGATGCCCTTTCTGACGCCAACCCTCCCCACTTATCCGGACTTGGGACCGGCATGAGTACCCCGATTTGGGGCACCCATGGCTGGGTTATATTCATTTTTACATATAGAGTCCAAATTCGCATATCGCTGACGAAGTTCGGATAAAATTTTTGATTCGTTTTCTATTTTATTTCTGTTGAATAATTGGTGAATTATTTCTCTTTAAGTTACTTAATCATTTTTTTAGATTTAGCTTAATAATGTAATCTTCTTAAATTCTGCAATGCTCATCTTCTGTATACATTCTCTCTTCGTTGTAAAAGATGAAGTCATGTCTTGCTTAACGTTTAATTTTAAATCTTAAGCATTTACTTTTTGCTCATATGCATGTTTAATTGTAATTCATAATAAAATGCATATTTCAATTTCCATTTTTAGTTAACTCGGCAGATCATGATAACATCAGATCTGTCAATATGCGGTTTAAAACAAAAATATGGCTTCATCTTCAAATATCTTGCTTATCAGTCTAGACATTGCTACAGCTAAAATATTTACCTTGTATTTAAATATTTTGCAAAGTAAATCAGCCTGTTGAGAATTAAAAACAAAAACAGATCAACATTAAATAATAATGATGTCACCAATTATTCAGTATATAAAGCCGAACAATTTTTCAAATATTCACTCTGATTTGTCTGATCTAACTTAGAGGCTGAGCATTACCTGTAACATTGTAGCAGTAAACTACAGTCTTCTCCTTCGAGCCTTGCTCTCTTCAGAAAATTTAGTCTTAAATAGAGAAAAATAATTTCCCGATACGTTACAAGAAGAATCGGGGAACCTTCAGAGAATTTAATAAGCTCCACAGAATCCTCCGATCCACTACAAGAAGAAATTGGAGAGTAGTATAAGAGAAACTTCTGCGATTCCCTATACGGTACCAGATACTCCAGAGTAACAAATCTGTTGCTGCCACCTAACCGGAACCCCCGTCAACTTCGAACCGCCCAAGGCCATAGACGGAGGGATTAAAAAAAAAAAGAAAAAAAATATATATATAATATACAGGGCGTCCCAAAAAAATGTATACACACTTTAACAGCTGATAGCTCAATTGATGTTTCTTTCTTTCCAAGTTAAACCCATTAGAATAATAATGGCAGTCAGACTAAGCTTTGAACAAAGGAAATTCATTCTAAACTGCTACTGGAAGTGTGAAAACGCAGTTGAAGTGCAAAGACAGTTTAGGAGGGAGTTTCAAACAGATCCACCAACGCGACTTACCATCACTCGAATTAGAGATAAGTTTGAAGCCGATGGAACTGTTCAGAATGTCCACAAGAAGCGTTCCGGAAGACCACGGACATCGACAAGCCCCACAAAGCAAGAAAGAGTACTGGAAACGTATCACCAAAGTCCAAGAAAATCTGTGCGGCAAGCGAGTCGTGAGGTAGGAATTTCAGAATCGTCTGTCCAACGCATTTTGAAGCGCTGTCAATGGAAAAGTTACATTCCAAGATTAGTCCATGCTATTAATGAAGATGATGATCCGAACCGAAGAGTGGAGTATTGCGAGTGGTACTTGGCACGATGTGATGTGGATTGGACGAAGGGGTTTCGTAGAATACCCTCCGCGTTCACCAGACCTCACACCACTAGACTTTTTTATGGGGATACTTAAAAGACAAAGTCTACGCTATAAAACCTGCAACAGTCGCTGAATTGAGAGCAGCCATTGAACGAGAATGCACACAAATACCAAACGAAATGTTTCGTGCTGTTTGCGATTCCATTGCTTCGCGTTATCAGCAGTGCCTGGACCAGAACGGACGTCAGTTTGAAAACAGGCGTTGACAAAACAATTAAATAATGTCTGTAGATTCTATTACATTTTGAAAATGAAATGTATTTTAATAAACACTGCCTTTATAAGTATTTAAAGTGTGTATACATTTTTTTGGGACGCCCTGTATATATATATATATATATATATATATATATATGTTAACCCACTCCGGCTATGGCGGAGTCGAAATTTTATATTGAAATTTTATATTGAAATTTTATATTGAAAAGGTACATATTGTGAGGGGTTTGAATGGAACACAGGAACCCCCTCATACATTATTTTCGCTGTTTAAAGCCGCCTACCCCTGGCACAATTTTTAACTTTTTGACCTATATTGAAGAATATTCCATTTATACGAGACTTACTCTACATTCAGGTTTTTTGATGACATAAATCTTTATTAACCTATAATATTTTATTTAATAATGTACAGTATTAGGAAAATTAACTAAGTACACAATATATTCAGAAGAAAAAATTAGAGGCATAATAAATGTGCTAAAATTCAATTCACTTTTTCATTGTTCCTTATCACATCAAAAGGGAAGAAATTTTCAATATCATTAGAAATTTTATTTCATATGTTTCTTGTTTTTTACTCATTCCATTGGGCCTTCCATTCAAACTTGGGCCGTTTTCGCCTTCATTCTAATGAGTTTAACTTTTGACGGTTGTCATATCCTATTCTTTCCTGACATGCCTTTGTTACTAGGTTCACTGCCCTTTCCACACTTTGACTGTGGCATGGAAAAGAAGCTATCTCCAGTGGCTTACATCGAGCCTGTAGTAGCTCATCGTCGCTAAAATTGTTTAGAGCGGTGGAGGAGTAATGATTTCTTTTTGCCAATCGGTCATCTCGGTGAAGTCAGTAGATTGGAAATTGAGGGTTCGAGGCAACTCAAAGTTTCTGGTACCTGAAAATCCTGTTCTTGAAAGGACGATTTTCTGAATAGCTTGCTCCCTAATTTCTAGTCTCTTGTCAGTTATCACTGATATGAGTATATTTTCTGGGTGGGCAAAGTAGGCGTTATTCTTTAATACTGGTTCTATGATTGATCTATGTTGTTCATCTAAATTTCGAAGCAAGCACATTAAATGCCAAACGTTATATGCAATATCAGTTGCATTAGGATGAGATTTTATCCAAAGCCACCCTGGAGCATAGAACTGCATAATAATCTTGACTATATCTTGAAGGTTTTTATCGGGATTTGGCGTTGAGATATATAATCGAAGGACCCTGTTGGCTAAAATTAGCCAGCGAGCATGGTGAAGGGTACCTGGGGATCGAGTGGACAGAGCTTGAGAAGTGTCTCCAGTTTGCACTGCCAGACACATATCATAGAGATATCTTTGATCACTGCTTAGCTCCTTCACAACATTTGCTGGAATTTCTTTAATGTTTCCTTTTACGCGAGAATATTTGATTACCTCCAATTTTGTTAAATCTGTTTTCAGTTTATTCCCAATTGAACCCACAAAAGTATTTGGACCTGTTATTTTACCATCAATGGCTTTGTAGACGTGCATAAAAGGCAGCTCATTCAAATGCAAGAGGCACACCAACCACTGCACTGGTCTGTTAAGATGAATTTCAACCAGTTTTATGGCTCCACCAATTTTTCCTGTATTTACAGGAGTACCATCACACAGTAAAGCTTTGATAGTATCTGTGCTGTTCGAGTCTGTAATAATAGTTATCAACTCTTCCGCTATACAGCGAGCAGTTCCATTATCTGGTGTGACATGGTCTACATAGATGCTTCCAGGTTCTTTCACAATAACATAGTGTTCTTCTTTTATCTTTGCACTTTTAGTTAATGTGTTATCTTTCCTTCCATCAAATCCAAGGCACTCCATCTTCAGATTTTCGGATTTAGACCTACAAGTATTTGTTTCACCCATGCGATTTCTTTCTCTTTCTGATTTATTTCTGTCAAGCATGTTGGTGTGGTTAAGGATCCCCATATCTTTTAAAGCTGCATTGACTATTGCAGCTGCAGCTCTACAACTTACACGATAACGATCTGCTGTTAATACTAGATTTTTATAGGAGTGCCTATTTTGAATATTCTCAGTCAATTCTAAATCGGCCTCATAATCTACATCCTGACTCTCTGAATCTACATCCATGTCTTCTTCGGTATTTTCTATAAATTCCGATGGTAAAACATTGGTGGCTTCAGTCATTTCTTCTTGTGCTTTTAGTTGACGGTTTTGTGCTTCTTTGGCTCTTGCTAAAGATCTCTTCTTTGTTGAACTAGCTATGCGATCAATTGGTCCTAACTTATTTTTTTCTTTGTTTTTGACCCACAAAAGATTCCCATTCTGCCATTGGTATTTTATCCTTACACCTGCAAGATTTCCTATCAATTCCCTTATCATATCATTTACAAGAAGATATATCAAACATTTCATCATACTGAGCTACTTTTTAGGCAAAACTTTCATTTCTTCGATGTAACGGCACCTTGTTCAATTTTGAGGCTTCTTCTATTAGTCGACTGACTTTAAGATAGATACCGTTGGTGTTAATCGTAGGAAAAGAAAATTTTATCTAAATGTCTTCAATATCTTTTACAACAACCCTGTAACAATCATTAGCAGTTGCTGATCCTTTTGATTTAGCTTCTTCACGACGGCGCACAAAAAGGTAGTGTCTCACATCTGCTTTTGAAGGAGTCATGGCTGCTGGGAATTCCGTAGGCTATCCAAAGGCTGCATTTGAGGACTTGTTTCTAGTAGTCATAGTTTATATTCAGAAGTAAAATCAAATTATATGTAATTTATAATTTATGATAATTCAAATTATAATATTAAAGCAAATGCAAATTATTTCTATTTATCTGAAAAATTATTTCTATTTATCTGAAACATAAATATATCAAACATTAAACAAACAACTTATCATGTAACATATAACAACATTAAACATACGCAAATATGAAGGTAAAAAAGGGAGGAGGGGCATGTGGTAGGGGTAGTAGGGTAGTACATGCTTGATTTTTGTAATATTTTGTTAAAGTTATAAAAAAAAACTTTTCACATAGTGTACTTTTTAAGCAATAACTTTTTTCCATTTAAATATATGCAAATATGAGGGTAAAAAAGGGGGGGGGCATGTGCTAGGGGTAGCAGGGGTGGCACATGCTTGCTATTTTAATATTTTGTTAAGATGATAAAATGAAACTTCTCACATAGTGTACTTTTTAAGAAATAACAAAATTTCCCATTTTCGACCCGGCCTTATATATATATATATATATATATATATATATATATATATATATATATATATATATATATATGATGAATAAACCACGAAGGAAAGGAAACACAAAATGGTGCTCAAGCGCTTTCGTCTAATGACATCCTCAGGATGTGTTCCTGAGGATGTCATTAGACGAAAGCGCTTGAGCACCATTTTGTGTTTCCTTTCCTTCATGGTTTTATTCATCATAAATATTTTTCACGTGTTACCTTCGTGAAATAATTTTCATATATATATATATATATATATATATATATATATATATATATATTTTCTGTTCTATAAAAAAGGCAGTCCTGTCTGTCTGTCTGTCTGTAGACACCATGTATTTACTATTAAGTGATTCTGAAGATAGAAATGTGCTTTGCTTTGTTTTAAATTTAACTTTTTACCGTAGCGCGCTAAAATTTTCATTGCTGCGCTCTTTTCAATTATTCGGTCAATAAAACTATAGAAAAAAACGCAGCAATGAAAATTTTAAGCTTCACATTCGAACCCACTGTATCAAGATTTCTGAAGCTTAAGATTTTCATGGCTGCGTTCTTTTGACCGAAAACTATTGCCTTCCAAGTAAATGGGGGGGGGGGGGCCGCAGGCTCCATTATTGAGACCGAAGGTTACAGCACCGCAGGCCTGTAGGGCCCACTTTAGCGGGTATATATAAATTGGACAGTTAATACCTTCTTATACATACATGTATATGGAAATACCATTCACGAACAAATTTTATGTTTTATTGGCAGATTGGGATTACTTGACAAAGCTTATTAGATAATGCAAAGAAATGAGTTTATTTACCTTCAATTTAAAGACAGGAACAAAGAGATAAAAACCTAGAGGTTATTTTCAGTAAGTATAAGATATATATTTTTACAGAAATTTAGCTATGATTACGCATTCTTATTTGTTATTATTAATGTAACTGAAGTGTAGGAGTGAATGGAAATAAGAGAGTGTGTACAATATTATGGTTTGTATGAGTTGATGAATTTGTCTTTCAGTGTCCGCTGGAAGGATTTTAGCGATCTAGGTTCTTTTATCTCCCGATCAAGGGTGTTCCAGAAATTGGGTCCTGTAGAGCATAAGGATCTAGTCGCACATTCTAGGGTGTAACTTGATTCCTGATGTACATATTTAATTGTCTTGTGTATTGAGTTTGGGAAGCTAATATTTTATTTTGGATTTCTGGTGCAGTATCATGGACGATTTGCTACATATATGAAGCAATTTTTAGTTTGTAGATTTCTACTAATTTGAGAACTTTTAACTTGTGAAACAATTTGTCTCTACTTTCATTGTGTTTGCACGATTTATAGAGTTCCTGAAGTTTTTTTTTTGGCATTACCACCAATGGCTGCATAAAATACTGTCGTGCGCTAATGCAGTATTACGGGTGTGGGTATACCATAGTGAAGTATATGGATCTAAGGACTTGTTTTTGAAGTGATGCACCAGTTTTTGTAATTATGAATGAGTCTTTGTATAGGTCTTAAGTGTGCGCCTTGAATGAGGAGTTCGCATCGAGAGTCATTCTTAGAAGTTTGTCCAGTTGCACTCGTTCAACAAGGACCGAATTTTTGTTTATATTTAGAGTGGACAACTTTTTGTTGTGGTGACTATGCAAGCAGTGATCAACGGAAGTCTTTTTTATAAATGAGGAACAGGATAGATGCCAGAATGCTCCTTTGATGCAATCCGTGGGATATGGACCTTATCTGTGGCGTAAGAGTTATTGAAGATGAATCTAAAGGCAGACTTTAAACGTCTGTAAAATACTATGCATTAACGCTCTCTGTCTGTCTGTCTGTCTCTCTGTCTGTCTGTTTCTCTCTCTCTCTCTCTGTATATATATATTATATATATATATATATATATATATATATATATACACACACACACACACACACACACATATATATATATATACCGGGTGTCCGAGAATTATCTGTACAATTTTTGGCTGTTATTAAAAGTCAACCATGAAGTGTAGAAATTCCAGTGTTGTCCCATTTTACAGAGAAACTCATTAAGTTTTTTCTGATAACAAGTTTTGACAAGTTTTTTCTTTTTTGTACGCGGGTGCACAGACATTGATGATTTAAAACAAGAATCACAGCTGCTATTGAGCGAATTGATGTGGATATGCTGCAGCGTACATGGCAACATTTGATTATCGATTGGATGTTTTGCGAATCACTGATGGTGCACATATCGAATGTTTGTAACAACGTTACTTTAATAAAAGAAACTTTTGAAATACAGATTCTAATAATCTTGTTTAAGAATTTTACGTTTGTTATCAAGAATTTTATTAAAAGATGAAATTGTACAGATAATTTCGGACACACCTGGAATTTCTAAAAAACTTGTCAAAACTTCGTATCAGAAAAAACTTAATGAGATTCTGTAAAATGGGACAACACTGGGATTTCTACACTTCATGGTTGACTTTTAATAACACCAAACTTGTACAGATAATTCTCGGACACCCTGTATATATATATATACACACACACACACACACACACACACACACACACACACCAATAGATATATATATATATATATATATATATATATATATATATATATATATTATATATATATATATACACACACACACGAAGGATTTTAGAGGATTTTATCGAAACAAAAGCAGATATGTACCATAGAGTTTATTCTACAAAACGATACATTTACTTTTCTATAAAATCACCCTCTACCTCGATACATTTACGCCAACGATAAATGAGTTTTTGAAAGCCATCCCGGTGAAACTCGAAGCTTTGACTACGAAACCAAAATTTC
The DNA here is from genome assembly GCA_023014485.1 of Bathynomus jamesi. Lineage (NCBI taxonomy): Eukaryota > Metazoa > Arthropoda > Malacostraca > Isopoda > Cirolanidae > Bathynomus > Bathynomus jamesi. Next base: position 234,651 of record JAJOZX010003009.1, on the reverse strand, counting down.
ACAGCGTCCTTAACTTCTTCGTCGGACTCGTAGCGATTTTCACGGAGGTGTTCTTTAAGTTTAGGAAAGAGGTGAAAATCGTATGGTGCTAAATCGGGGCTATATGGTGGATGTGGCAAGACGGTGAATTGGAGATCCTCAATTGCTTCTCGCGTTTAACCACTGGTGTGAGGTCGTGCGTTGTCAAGGTGAACAATTTTTGTGGGTGTGAACTCTCCTGATCCGTTTTTTCAACTTCTTCAAAGTTTCAATATAACGTGCGGAGTTGATTGCTGTCCCTCTTTCCGTAAAGTCTTCAAGAACGACACTATTGATATCTCAAAAAACAGTCATCACTTTTCCAGCCGATTTTTGAACTCTGAATTTTTTTGGTTGCGGTGAATTTTTGTCCCGATATTCCATGGATTGCCGTTTATTTTCAGGGTCATAATGGTGGACCCACGTCTCTTCTCCTGTCACAATGCTGTGCAGAAATTCATCATTTTCGAAGCGCTGCAAATTTTCTTTGCAAATGCGTAGTCTCTCAGTTTTCATCTCGGCAGTGAGCCATGCGAGGCACCCATCTGCGCAGACCTTTCGATAACCGAGAATACTGATAATGTGTCCCACTCGCTCTTTGGAGATATCGAGCATTGCAGCAATTTCATTTTGTTTAATGCGACGATTTCCACGAATCAGTTCGTCAACGTAGTTCCGATAAGACTCGTGAGTTGCCGTTACAGGCCTTCCACTTTGCAGTTTGTCTCACAAATTTTCTTGCCCTGCTTCTCCTTCTTTACACTGCATCGCCCAACGTCGAACGGTAGTCACATCAACACACTGTTTGCCGTACACAACTTGCATTCGCCGATGAATGTCTAGGGAACAACACTTTCCGCGGTCAAAAATTCAATTACGGCTCGTTGCTTGAAGCGAACGTCTTTACTCCTTTCCACCAGTGTGTGGAATGAGTGTAGGCGATATTAGCCTATAACACAAAACCAGTTTTATCTGGTTACCTCTACACAATCTGGAATGGGGTAGGAATATCAAGTTACAACATAAAACCGGTTTTATCTGGCTACCTCTACACAATCCAGAATTATTCAAGTGGAGGTAATGGTAAATGACAAACACTATAGTTTTTTTCTTTTTCAGGATGTTAGCCCGACGTAGGCAACGGGTCACTCGCAAAGAGGCCCTCACCAGCTATCTGCAAAGCAGATAGGATCCAGCTTTGGGACAGGATCTAAGGGTACAGCCTACTATATCCAGAACTCAATTTAAGCAAAAGACTCATTGCATTCGCGTCGGATTGAATACATCAAAGAAAAAGGGGTAACTATTGTATTTTTAGCCAAAAACCAAAACTGAAACGTCAACTGGCAAAATTGAGCGTCCACTTTTCAAGGCACATAACAGCCGTTTCTTGATGGGATTCAACTCGGAATGGTCCCCCTGAGGTTTTTCCATGATACACACAGACCGTGCATGAAACAAAGAACTCTTCTGGGAAAAAATTAAATCCACTATAGTCCGAATAAGTAATGGTAAATGACAAACACTATAGTTTTTTTCTTTTTCATGATGTTAGCCCGACGTTCATCATGAACCGGACATGTTATGTGCCTTGAAAATTGTACGCTCAATTTTGCCAGTTGAGGTAATAAGTTTTGGTTTTTGGCTAAAAATACAATAGTTACCACTTTTTCTTTGATGTATTCAATCCGACGCGAATGCAACGAGTCTTTTGCTTATATTGAGGTTCTGGATATATGATAGTAGGCTGTACTCCTAGATCTTGTCCCAAAGCTGGATCTTATCTGCTTTGCAGATAGCTGGTGAGGGAAGCTATATTTTTCGGGCCTCTTTGCGAGTGACCCGTTGCCCACGTCGGACTAACATCATGAAAAAGAAAAACTATAGTGTTTGTCATTTACCATTACTTATTCGGACTATAGTGGATTTAATTTTCCTAGAAGAGTTCCTTGTTCCTTGCACGGTCTGTGTGTATCATGAAAAAACCTCGGGGGACCATTCTGAGTTAAACCATATATATATATATTATATATTATATATATATATATATATATATATATATATATATATATATACAGCGCCATCTTGCTAAAAACCATAATTCTCAGCGTCTTTCAATTTCAGGCAACATCTTACGATATCGTCACATTAATGTTTTTAATCAATTTTCATACCTTTATCGACGAAAACAATGGATGCTTTCCCTAAACGAGAAACACCAATAGAAACCATCACAGACTGACTGAAGTGATGTCTCTCTCTCTCGGAAGAACCTCCTTTTTGAAATGTCTTCTTTTTTTTCTCTTTGTCAACTTTATTTTTTAACCACTATTGTTGAAGTTAAATTTATAAAAAGACTACTCATCCCATTTAAATAAACTACCTCTCATTTTAAGGACAATATAAAGGGTTTCACCTCATTTCTTTTAGTTGCCCTTGGATTCGAACCCGGGATCTTTAGAATAGAAAACCCGGGCGTACCACTGCGCTAAGAATCCTGTTGTGGCTATTTTGCATTATATAAATAAGCGTGCCTGATCACGCATGAAACTTCATATCTATCTATCTCTCTCTCTCTCTCTCTCTCTCATATATATATATATATATATATATATATTATATATTGTAATTTTAATTTTTTTTTTTTTTCTTGTCCCTGAAGATGTGAATATATCACGAAAGCGCTCGGACTTCATGTTTCCTTTTCCTTTTCCCTGTGGTTCTTTGCTTTTATATATATATATATATGGTGTCTCCCAAAAATTTCCCTATTTTTATTTGCCTGTTATTTTATAATAAATGTATATTTTATTATTGGGTTTCTTCTTCAGAAAGGTAACAGATTGGTGGTTTGTATTCCGCATATACCTATATGCATATACCTACACGGAACAATATGGCTGAACCCTCAAACAGTGATACCGCGTTTGCAGCTGCAACAGAAAATCAAGATCGTTGAGTGGCTTCATGTGACAAATTCTTTGACGCAATTGTAGAGCAACTTTTGCAGAGAATATGGATGCACAGATCCACCCGATAGAAAGACAATATTATGAAGTGTTCTAAAATTTAAAGCAAAAAGAAATGTAAGCAATCAACATAAGGCTAACAGTGGGAGGCGACGACCCACAAGAACTGTGTAACACGTAAATACAGTTCATGAAATTGTTGCGCCCAGTCCGCGGAAGTCAATTGGACGTTTATCAGCAGAAGTAGGTATTTCACGAACATCTGTGCATCGTATACTTCGTACCGAATTAAACCTTTTTCCCTACAAAATTCATTCACAAGCTTCGCTGACTAATGATGTTCAAAAACAAAAACAAATGGAATTCGCAACATGGATGTTTGCAAAGTTAGAAGAAGAGCCTGAATTTTTGAAACATCCACTTCACTGACGAGTGTTATGTACATCTGTCTTGTGAGATTAATAAGCAAAACTTTTGTTACTGGGGAAATCATGCTAGCGCTCCAATAGAGCTTCGACGTAGTGTTGCTAAACTCAACATTTGGTCGCTGTTGGGGTGGTATGGTGTAGTAGGTGCCTACTTTTTGAAAATGAAACTAAAAGCAGTTTATTGTAACGCCAAATTCATATCATCAGATGCTACAAGATTTCCACTTACCACAACTAATTAGTTTGTCCCGTAAAAGAAATAACTGCATTACGCAAATTCACAGTGGTTTGAGCAGGATGGAGCACCTCCACACACTGCTTCTGAAACTCGCAACTTTTTGAGGAAGCATTTTCTGAGCGAGTAAGCTCCCTTTATGACCCAGTGGAATGGCATCCAAGCTCACTCACCTGACCTCACACCCCATGTCATTTTTTTTCTGGGTTACATAAAAGACTGGATCTATTCTGCCAAGCCTAAGACACTTGAAGACCTAAATACCAAAGTCTATGAGGTAGTCAGCAACATCCCAGCTGAGCTCTTTCCAAAAATTGTCAAACATTTGTGTAATATTGAATATTGTGTTAGAAAAAAAATGGTGATTACACTGAATATGTTGTTTAATTAAGGTAAATAAACTCCTATGTTTTACTACCTTTTGGGTTTGTCTTTGTGTCTAGATTCTTTTTTGTTCATTTTAGCTAAGAAAATTCAGTTAGAAATAGGGTTTCTTTTTTTACACCTGTTACATATATATAATATATATATATTATATATATATATATATATATATATATATATATATATATAATACAAACCGACAAGGAAAGAAAAATTATTCCAAGGTCTTTCGTATTCAAGTACACCTCGTCAGGGAATACTTCTGATACACGAAGGCCTTGGAATCATTTTTCTTTTTCCTTGTTGGTTGAAATTCATCCCATTATATATATAATATATAGATAATATACAATATATATGGATGAACATACATTTGCAACACGTGATGTATAGATTGTTAATTTAACCCACCAAGGTGTAGAAACAACCCTTTCGAGTAGTTTCGAATTATGTAAAGTCTATTTCATGAAGCGTAGTTGAAGTACACTCGAAATACTCAAAGATTTATTTCCCTTATGCTTATATATATATATATATATATATATATATATGATGAATAAAACCACGAAGGAAAGGAAACACAAAACGGTGCTCAAGCGCTTGAGCACCGTTTTGTGTTTCCTTTCCTCGTGGTTTTATTCATCATAAATATTTTTCACGTGTTACTTTCGTGAAATAATTTTGATATATATATATATATATAATTTAGGGAAATTTGCGTTTTAAATAATTATTATTACTTATAAATATGTTTGCAAATAAATTATATATAAATATACACTTTTTCTTTATTTTAAATGATTGCCAAAGTTAAACTTTTGAAACTAAGCTTAAAAAGTCAATAAATTTCAAATGAGTTTTTAAAATCTTTATTGATTGTTAACCTTTTAATTTGATGTTAACAACTGGTTGGCATTTATTTCATGGGACATAAATCCGCTTCATGAACAACTGTGCAGTTACTGACGGTGAAGTTGCTGAATTTTTAATGGTAATCACGACTCGAAAATGCGCTTCTTTATGAAGGTTTTAAAGCTTTACATGAACGAAATTGAATTTCATAATGTCGACATTTAACCTTAGGTAAGTTGGTTTTATTCAAGATTGACCTTATGCGTGTATATGGATTTCAAATGAAAATGAAATGTTTGTTCAATATTTTAATTGAAAGTAACTAACGAATACACACATTTCAGATTTACGATGAAAATTACTAACCTAACCTAACCTAGTGTAACCTAACTCGGCATAATGGAGCCTACTAACCTAATTTAAACTAATTTAACATGAATTTAAATGACATACATACGGTCGAGATTTTCGACATTACGCAAGTTTAGAAATTTTGGTGTAGACATTGTGCAGATCGACATATTGTTCCGATACCCCATTTTATTTATTTTTGGAGACGGAGACGCTGAAATAGATCGACCAGGATAAAAGTGAATGTAATTAGATCGGAATAAAGTTAAGCCCGAAAACTGAGACAGGAATGAAGTCGAATTGGACTGACTGGAATTGCATCGAATATACTCATACTGGAAATACATGGAACTACCATTTAATTTCAGTTTAGGCTACTATTAGGTTAAGTTAGGTCAATTTAGTTTAAGTTAGATTAGGGCAGGTTATGATTAAGTTTGTCAAGTTAAGTTAGGTTAGAAACGAGGTTCAATAGAATTAGAATGAATTGCTCAGACTAAAATGAAGTTGAAATGGAATAAAATGTAATATCACAGGAATGAAGTAAAGTCAAACTGGAATTAAATGGAGTAGAACTACGTCGAATTTGAATTTACTTCAGTTCGACATAAGTCATGTAGGTTTTGGAAAGCAAGTGCTCTAACGTTAAGAATAAAATACAATTAATATTCAATAATTAATTAACAAGAACATAATTTTCCAATAAAGGAAGTTAAATGTCTGGAAAGCGAAGCTGACATAGGACATCAGATAAAACATTTCTATAGACGTTTGGTCGTCCGAACGAGTATAGAAATTTAGGTACCAAAAAACAATACCCGTAGTTCAGTGGGTAACACCGTTTCCCTTTAAACGAAGTGAAGACACTGAGGTCGAGGGTTCGACTTCCGATGGTGCTGGTTAATAATAATATAGGATTTAGGTCACTGGGCCGCTGCGCCAGTTTCCGTCCTCCTGACTGATTAATTATTATTAGGTACCGAAAATCCAAAGACAGAGTTGTCCTATGAGACCGAACTTTGGCACTGTGTGTAAGTAACTCAGGCAAACTGCTAAGCTATCTTTCTAAACATATCTCCTTCAATTGAAAAAGAAAACAACACACTAAAGATTTCTTCAGTAAAACCAGGAATAATAAAATGATAACCATTTTTACTGAAGTTCTGGTGGATACTACCATGGAGATTTTGAAAGAATACTTGACTTACAAAGATGATTTTCTACCAACAGACTACAATCGCTTTCACGTTTTAAATTGTATATAACTGATAACTGTTTCAGCTTTAATGGTGAATTTTATAGACAAAAGTCAGGACTGAAAGTGGAGTATGGACTGTCTTCGGTTCTATTCACCATTTTCATGGATTTGTAGAGATTTATCACCTCCAAGATCATCGTATCCCAGGTATTAAGGACTAACGATATGTTGATACCTTTGTAATTTCAGATAATTGAACCGGGGCCAATGGATTCAGTAGTTGGCAACGCTAACCACTAAATATATTTATACTGATAAATAGATAGATAGATAAATAGATAGATAATATGCTGATTATGAATAAATAATTTTTGCATGGATGTTTATAAACCTTTTGCCAATAAATCCCTAATCCTTCACTCTTTCTTTCTCTTATTTTCCCCTTCGTGCTCTCCACAAGAGGGCAAATGGTGTGTGTGTGTGTGTGTGTGTGTGTGTGTTTGGGGGCGGGGGTTAAGGAGACGCCGCAAAATATGTCTTTGCGTGCCAATCAACGCAAGAAATAAGAAATCCTTTTGAATGTATAAATTTGACCTATAAGAATCGTTATTATTATTCATGCGAGGCGGAACTTCGTATACGTATAGAAGGTGAGTCCGTCGTGTGTATTGTACACGTAAATAGAAGAATGAATGAAGACGTTATAATAGATCTTTTTAGAAGATTGAAAGAACGATCGGTATAACTACACAGATATACAGATTGTTTTCTTGATCATCTGATTGTCGTCGTATAATGTATACAGTGCGAACGTAACTGAATTAAAAACACACACACACACACACACACACACACACAATTTTTTGTCTTCATATATACAAAAAAAGTTGTTTCGCATGCATTTGAATTCTCAAATGAACAATTTACCTTTTAGTGATTCATGCATGCCATCGTTGACAAACCATCTTTTGTGCGTAAACACATGACCGGTTTTTCTTATTTTTAGATTTTTCATTTTTTCTTTTTTCTTTTTAAATAAAAGTGGTCGCGTGTCACTTTATGATTCTTCTGCGAAGAGATAACGTTACTCATTTCCATTTACAGATATTGGAAAGGTTTGAATCTTTCAGTTTTTTTTTTTCTTTTTCAGCATGAGGCTGTCGGGAACATCAGATAAGAAGGTTTCGCTGATTTATTAGTTAGAATTGAATTAAAACAAATAATACTATTATCGTCTTCGTTTCAGGTGCATTTTAACTAACTTAATTAGTTTAGTTTTGCGTGTAAGGTCTTGCAAAGGACGAAAGCGCTCGGAATCCTTTTTTATTTTCCTTGCGGTTTGTATCACATTTGCTGAAGAGTGTGTGTGTGTGTGTGTGTGTGTATATATATATATACGAAAGATATTTATACTGTACAGACTATACGCTCGTAACTTTGGTTTTGCTTCCGCCCAAATTGTTAATTCTGACGAAAGTCAAGCTTGCTACTCCACCTCAGACCCACAGCTTAACATGGAATCCGAACTACAACCCACCACGGGTGATCAGAAATTACAAAGTCCTCGCTCGGACTTGATCTCCCGACCTCTCGATCAGCAGCCCAACGCCCTAACCTATAGGCAACTTTTTCTACAAACCAACTTTTTTTTATATGGAAGAATGAACAGCTGGGTAAGCTGTGTGCCGCCTACTATCGTCGGGAATCAAACCCGGGGCCTGTGGATTCGTAGTCAATGATGCTAACCATTACACCATATACAGTACACACACACACACACACATAAAGGTTGACAAAGGTAAATAGACACCATCGGTTATTCCCTGGGTATTGATTTGATAATAAAAGTCAATGAATAATAACAGATTTATTGAATGTTTAGAATCGTGTTGCTTTTCACCTTCCATTATGTAAAGGTGACGCACGTTCTGGCATTCTATTGATGAGCTTTGCCATTTGTTCTTGACGACTATCATCGTGGTGTCTATTTAATTTGCCAACTTCGTGTGTGTGTGTGTGTGTATATATATATATATATGTGTGTGTGTGTGTGTGTGTGTGTGGTGGTGTGTGTGCGTGTGTGTGTGTGTGTGTGTGTGTGTGCGCGCGCGTGTGTGTGTGTAAAGAGAGGAGCGGAATTACTGCATATAACCGCGAGTGCAGTGATTTATTTTCAGTTCTCAGCCATAAATTGTTCAATTTTCCTCTTTCTCATTTTCCTCTCCAAATTCTACTTTAGAAAAATCTTGCCTTCAGATCCAGTTGCTGTGACGTCAGCAATTATCGATCAATTAACCTAAGCACATCGCCAGAGAGAGAGAGAGAGAGAGAGAGAGAGAGAGAGAGAGAGAGAGAGGGGACGAACAATCTTATAACAAGAAGACGACTTCGCAGATCATTTTGACTTTTTCTTTTTTTTCCTTTTATTTAGCAATTGCGGGGGGGGATGGGGTTATTAAAATATATTCATTCGGTGATTTCTTTTCCCTAAGGGGAGCTGGGTTTCCAAAAAAAAAGTAAAAAAAGTTTTATAAAATAAAATAAAGTCTCGTTTCCGAAAGTCCATTTTTATTATGAGCTATTTCAAAGAATTGAAAATAAATAAATAAATAGTGAACTTTGATCCGTTTTTTCCGTAGACTTTAAAAAAAAAATCATTTAAAAAAAATTTCTTTTCAAACTTTTGATTAGATAATAGTTTGTAGCTGTTCTTAAGAAATCAGAATACACACACACACACACACACACACACACACACACACACACACATTTTTCCGGCAATTCTTTATAGACGAACAGAGATATAAAGACTTGAATAACATTTAATTTAATTAAGTAGTTAACCTTTCAATTAATTAAGCATTCGGAGCTGTATTATATAAACACATTAAAATAATTCTCCCTCGTTTATATATATATATATATAAAACTCTTTTCAGTTTTATACAAAACAAGAACAAATAAGGTCAATTAATTATACAAATTATCTATCAGCTTTTATTTACATGGTGAATAAAATAATTATTGAGTTTTAGTCCTGCATTCTCATCAAAGGTGTTTCCATCTTATTTGGATCTGTAAAAAAAAAAAAGAAAAAAAAAGGTCATGTAGCATCTTACGCTAAATTAACTACTCTAATAATGGAATTAATTATTTAATTCGTCTAATTTTATATTATAAATAAGATATTTCCCAACACTTTCCCATTACGAACAAACCGTGATTTACAAATTGATTTAATTCATAATGTAAGATCTACTTAATAAAAGTGCATAAACGAAATAATTAATATTATTGTTATTATAATTAATATTGTCCAGTGAAAACTATATATCATAATAATGAGTTAGAAATTAGCCTCTTACAACTATCTCTCTCTCTCTCTCTCTCTCTCTCTCTCTCTCTCTCTCTCTCTCTCTATATATATATATATATATATATATATATATATATACAGTGTGTGGGTGTATATATATATATATATACTGTATATAAATTTGCATGTGTTCTTGGCTACCTTACGAAAACACGATTTTTAGGATACACAGAGATCATCTCGATATGAATTTGTGTGTAGTGATATTAGCGGTGTCGCCATAATTTCAGGTTTTTTTTTAAATAATTAAATAACGTAAAAAGCGATGTAATGAAAGTTAGGTTAAGTTAGATTAAGCTGATTGGGTTATATGGCGTCACCTACAATTAAAAGGTTATAAATGTCACGGTTTCGTAATGTAGCCAAATCTGTGTGTGTGTGTGTGTGTGTGTACATAATAATTAGGTTGGAGGGCCAGAAACTGATATAACGCTTTGACTAAATAATGTTGCCCATTGCACCATTTCCTGGAATATGATTAACCACTACCATCGAGGTTCGAACCCCTGACCTCACTATCTTCACTTCGCTTATAGGGCAACGCTATTACCGACTGAGCCACGTACGTTCACGCGTATGTTTGTTTGAAGACGTAAATGTCAACGTCTAAACTTTAAACCAAAGTCGAAAGTAGCGCATATAAAAACAATCTAATTGAAAATTTTATACTCAAATAAACCTTTAAAATTCTCTAAATCTTTACAAACACTTTTAAAAAAAAAGAAAATATTTCTCTTTTCGATGTATTAAAAATGTATTTTTTAACAGATTTTATTCCAAAACTCGCAATGTGTGTGTGATATTCAAAATTAAATAAATGCAATATCCCTTCACTTTTTAAAAATTTATTTTCTTTTCAGGAAATGTTTTTTTTTTTTATTTTGGAAGAAATTTCGAAAGTGGTAGAGTATTTAAAAGTCACGATATATATATATATATATATATATATATATATATATATATATATATATATATATATATATATATTTATTATCCTCAAGAAAGGAGTGATCATTCTTAATTTATATGGAAGACCATTATATATGTGTGTGTGTGTGTGTGTGTGTGTGTCCTATGTAATTATATACTGTATGATTGATTTGAGCAGTAAATATAAAATACCAAAATCTACAGTATATAATTCTATTTTTATTAATAATATTTAAATGGTATATGACATTATATAAGAAGTGTCCGTATATGATAATGTCATATAGCTTTTATCTGAAGTTTTAATAGAAATAGTTTCCTCATATTTTTAGATGAAACGATTGAACACGCTAAAATTTACATCACGACAGTCTCAATTTGCGATAAAGAATACATTTTAATATCTCTTATATTTATTAATAATACCTTCGCCCGTTTTTAAGTCTTTGAAGTTGCGAGTAATGTGGGAGTAACGCGGGTAACCGCATTTTCTAACTTCATATATGAAGAGCGCTATGCGTTTAGTAACGCAAATTAAGTAATTTTAAACGTGAACTAGCTACTTCCATTATCGTGATAAGGATTAAGGCATTTATGTTCGTTGTCAATTTACGAAACCTTAATTATAGGGCTAATTTTTTCCATTTTTTCTTCTTCTTCTCCCGTTCCAACCCTGAGACTTTTTAAACTTGTAGAATTTTATAGAGCAAATCAGCTTCATAATCTCTCTCTCTCTCTCTCTCTTCTCTCTCTCTCTCTCTATATATATATATATACAGGGTGTCCCTTAAGTCTGGACCCATAGGGAAAAATAATAAAATTACAAAATAGTCCAAAAATTTATTACATAATCTGTTCAAAGTGTCCGCTGTTGTGTCGCACACATAGTTGAAGACGCAATCTCCACTGCGACAGCACTTTCTGAATCACAGTCGCAGAAATTTCTTGACACGCCTCCACAATGCGTGCTTTAAGGTGGAAAATGTTCTGAAGTTTGACCTCGTACACTTGGCTTTCAAGTGGCCCCACAAATAAACTCCAGCGGAGTAAGATCATAATAAAAAAATAATAAAAATAATAATAAAAAATAATAAAAAAATATATTATAAATAAATTTTTGGACTATTTTGTAATTTTATTATTTTTCCCTATGGGTCCAGACTTACGGGACACCCTGTATATATATATATATATATATACTTTAAAGTAGAAACATTCTTTCGTATTTAAAGCATTCTTTCGCAGATATCGGAAAACCAATGAGAAATACATTGAAACTCTGCACCCGATGAGAAATACATTTATTTATTTACCATATTATAAATGTTCAAAATGTTCCTCATTGAGTTCAAAGCATGTTAATGTAATTAATTAAATTAATTACTTAAGGTAATTCCCATTGGACAGAGACTTTTGAGACACCCTGTAAATTTATATCTTTTGATTTGTTGTTATTGTTGATGTCCGCTGCTTTGACTCTCGATCTGTGATACGCAACTTACGTTTTACTTTTGGTTTCAAAATAAAAAATCTTAATTTTTAAAACTTTTTTTAAATATTTCACGTTTTAAAATTTGAATTTGTCGTTGTCGTTGTTGTTGTTTTTTTCATCATCGTTCATATTAGTTTCATTCTCGCATTCCGTTTTTATCTCGTTCTTTGAATGAGTTTCAAACTCTTTCTTCATCTCCAATTTTTCATCACTCGCCCCACGGACCGCTCGTATGGATGGGCGGAAGTAGTTTTAAAGATCAACCAAAACAATATTCGGCCAAATTCAGCCGATCGCTTCTTGCCAGTCGTCGCCAAGCAGACTCCGAAATTCATAAAGAATCGGTCCGCAATCATCTCTCAACCTCCTTTTATCTTTCTAAAAACAAGTGAAGCCGTGCTTGTCCGTCGGAGCCCCTCCAGCTGTCTTGGCATAAGACGAAAAAGACGCTGAAGGAGGAGTAGAGGAAGTGGCGAGAGAAAAGTGAGGATGAGAGAAGAGGCACTGGGAAAGGAAGAGCAAAAGGATGCGATGGAGGAGCCTAATTAATCGAAGGAAGAGCGCAAGGAGGCTCCACAATTACGGCTCGTTGACGACGGTCCAATCAATACTTGAAAGTCTTGCTCGGCCCGATCTGGATTGCGTGTGCCATCATTGCGGCATCTTGCCGTCGGAGCTCATTTGGGGGAAGGGAACGGGAGATGTTGGGAGGAGAAAAGTGTTTTTGAAGGATGGAAAGAGGGAAGGAAGGAGTGAGGGAGGGAGGGAAGGAGGAAGGGTGGGAGGATCAAGAAGATTTCTCGTCTGGGAAGGAAGCGAGGAGCGAGAGAGAGAGAGAGAGAGAGAGAGAGAGAGAGAGAGAGAGAGAGAGAGAGAGAGAGAGAGAGAGAGGTTAAGGTTATTGAGGAGAAGAATAAAATTAGGTTGAACACATTTCCGGAAAATAGAATGCAGAAAGTGTAAACAAAAACCCAACTATTTCGGGGGTAAAAACGGTATGTAAGTAAGATAAAAGATGTACGCACACATTTCCATTAAAATTAAACGCACTGTAGACTGTTTGAAGTTAAATTCGCATTGTGATTTATATGAATTGTACATACTTATACAGTATATAGTGTTTACATATATAAAGCAAGCTCAGCTTTTCTATGAATCATACATATACCAAGGTGAGTCAAAATTCCTGTCTCAAAGTATTTATTGTGTAGTTATTTTTAAGACAGGACTTTTGACTCACCCTGTATAGTGTTTACATATAAGCAAGCTCAGCCTTTCTATTTACAACAATTTATGTAACAAGATATATATTCATCTTTCTACAAACGAATCTTGCCTGTTTTTCTCCTTTTCTTGCATACGACTGATGTATTTCAAAAGACTAAATTGTGAAAGGCAGAAATATCAACCTTTTGAAATACAAAGAAAGGCTTTTATGTATGAACTTATATAGATAATAAAAGTGAGACCACAAAACTGTCTTAAAAATCATATGTGATACGTTGAAATGCTATCTTTCTATTACCATAATCTGGTACCCGAAAACTGCTGCCATCAGTAAATTTAAAGGCTTCTTTAATTTATATTGGAGAAAAAAGGTTAATGATCATATATATATATTTATACAGAGAGAGAGAGAGAGAGAGAGAGAGAGAGAGAGAGAGAGAATTGTAGTTCAATTTCATAGTTATTTTATTTTGTGATTACAATGGCGATTCTTTTCAAAATTCGTATGCAACCGAAGAAATAATAATTAGTAATTTTTACAACTACATATTTTTCCTAATCCGAGAAAGCTCAGAAAAGACAATGAAAATACATTTACGTCGGTAAAAAAAGATAATCGTGTGTATATATATGTATATACAAATATACAAAACAAATCCCTATAAAATAAACAGTTCTGTAAGATCTCTTATTAATGAGTTAAGTTCAGCTTCAACGAAATTTATTATCGATTTTGGAGCTTTTTTTTTTTTTAAAGGCAAGTGTTCGACGCCTTTAAGATTGGTTCACATGGGAAAGAAATTACAAGGAGAGAATCGGGGGTTCCAAATTGCTGACAGATCTGTAGAGAAAGAATAAGATAGAGAAGCTCCAGGATTTTCTTTCATTGATTTTTGAGTAATGACTGCTGCTGCTATTTCTGCTTCTGCTGCTGCTGCTGCTGCTGCTGCTGCTTCTGCTGGCGGAGGGCAGTTATGTAGTTCTCTTTCGAGTGTAGGCCAAACGAGATGAAATGAAAAAGAGGTCGATGTATGTGTAAACATAACGAAAGTATATATAAAATGTAAAAATGTAAAAAATATATATGATAGATACACATCATATATAGATATGCAGTAAGTATTTTGAGAAGAATGGCGTGAAATAGCGGGTGATTTTTTTAAACATCTGACACTTTAAAATGTTTGTAATTTTTTTATTAATTGAAGTAAAAACATGAAATTGTTACTGTATCTCCTCTACACAGGGGGAATTAGTCCCCTGGTACAAAACATGCTCTATGTGATGTCTTTTCAGCTCACGATATTTACACGATACTGTCGACGGAAGAGACCTACCGAATAGATTTTTTCTGCGGTTTATGATAAAGGAATATCATGGCCACCAACATCATCAGATCTAAACCCCTGAGACTTTTATCTGTGGGGTTATTTAAAAGATAAAGTGTTTAAAGAGAACCCACACACAATAGAAGAATTAAAAGCATCAGTTGAATGAGAAATTTCTCAGATTTGAAAAGATACTTTGTTCAGAGTACTGCAAAATTTTATTGTTCGTGTACATGTTTTGCATTAGTGGACTAATTCCCCAAGTGTAGCCAAGGTACAGTAAAAATTTCACGGCTTTTATTTCAGTTAATAAAAAAAAGTACAAACATTTTAAAGCATCACACGTTTAAAAAAAATCACCACCCCATATATATATATATATATATATATATATATATATATATATATATCGAGAGAGAGAGAGAGAGAGAGAGAGAGAGAGAGAGAGAGAGAGAGAGATGTTATGAAGTTGATTCGCTTTATAAATTTCTATAAGTTTAAAAACTCTCAGGGTTGGAACGGGAGAAGAAGAAAAATGGAAAAAATTGGCCCAATAATTAAGGTTTCGTAAATTGACAACGAACATAAATGCCTTAATCCTTATCACGATAATGGAAGTAGCTAGTTCACGTTTAAAATTACTCCATTTGCGTTACTAAATGCATAGCGCTCTTCATATATAAAGTTAGAAAATGCGGTTACCCGCGTTACTCCAACATTACTCGCAACTTCTAAACCTTAAAAACGGGCGAAGGTATTATTAATAAATATAAGAGATATTAAAATGTATTCCTTATCGCAAATTGAGACTGTCGTGATGTAAATTTTAGCGTGTTCAATCGTTTCATCTAAAAATATGAGGAAACTATTTCTATTAAAACTTCAGATAAAAGCTATATGACATTATCATATACGGACACTTCTTATATAATGTCATATACCATTTAAGTATTATTAATAGGAGTAGTATTATATAGAGGAGATACGAAAAGTCTCTACCTAATGGGAAATGCATTGAAACTCGTAACCCGATGGGAAATACATTTATTTGTGGAACAATATTATAAATGTTCAAATTATCAATGCAATAAGTTAAATAATCAATTAATTACTGTACTTAATTCCCATTGAATAGAAACTTTTCGGACTTCGAATATATATAATGTCTCCCAAAAATTGTCGTTTTATTTAGTTGCCAGTTATTTTATAATGGATGTATATTATATTATTGGGGTTTCTTCTTCAGAAAGGTAACAAATTGGGGGTTTGTATTCCGCATATATTTATATGCATGTATCTATAAGGAACAATGTGGCTGAACCCTCAAACAGTGATACCGCGTTTGCAGCTGCAACGGAAAATTTAGATCGTTGAGTGGCTTTATGTGACAAATTCTGTGACGCAGGTATAGAGCAACTTTTGCAGAGAATATGGATGCACAGATCCACCCGATAGAAAGACAATATTACGAGTTGTTCTAAAATTTCAAACAAAAAGAAATGTAAGCAATCAACATAAGGGTAACAGTGGGAGGCGACGATCCACAACAACTGTATAACACGTAAATACAGTTCATGAACTTATTGCGCGCAGTCCGCAGACGTCAATTGGACGTTTATCAGCAGAAGTAGGTATTTCACGAAATCTGTGGATCGTATACTTCGTACCGAATTAAACCTTTTTCCCTACAAAATTCATTCACAAGCTTCGCTGACTAATGTTCATAAACAAAAACAAATGGAATTTGTACCATGGATGTTAGGAAAGTTAGAAGAAGAACCTGAGTTTTTGAAACACATCCACCTCACTGACGAATGTTATTTACATCTGTCGAGGGAGATTAATAAGCAAAACTTTCGTTACTGTAAAAGTCAAGCTGACGTTCCTATAGAGATTCCACGTAGTGTTGCTAAATTCAACATTTGATCGATCGCTTTTGGGATGGTATGTTGTAGTAGGTCCCTACCTCTTGTGAATGAAACTGGAAAAGCAGTAAAGGTAACGCAAAATTCATATCGTCAGATGCTATAAGATATCTACTTACCACACCTAATTAGTTTGTCCCGTAAAAGAAATAACTGCATTACCCCAAATTCACAGTGGTTTGAGCAGGATGGAACACCTACACACACTGCTTATGAAACACGCAACTTTTTGAGGAAGCATATTTTCGAGCGACTCATCTCCCTTTATGAGCCAGTGGAATGACACCCAAGCTCACCTGACCTCACACCCCGTCTTTTATTTGTCGGGGTTACATAAAAGACAGGATCTATTCTATCAATCCTAAGATACTTGAAGACCTAAATACCAAATCTATGAGGTAATCAACAACATCCCAGCTGAACTATTTCCAAAAATTATGTCAAACATTTGTTTCGGGACATTTGATATATATATATATATGCCGATGACACAAAGATCAGTAGAAAAATAAGAAACCCAGAAGATATAGATAGGATCTCTACAAACAGACATGAACAGAATTTACAAGTGGACGGAAGACAACAATATGAAGTTTAACACTGAGAAATTTCAGCTGTTACGATACGGAAAAAAGAGAGGACCTAAAATCCATGGAATATTATACCCCAAATGGACAGGAAATTCAGAGAAATTCTAAAGCAAAAGACTTAGGGGTTGTAATGACTGAGGATGCGAAATTTGAAACACAAAATAAGATAGCAGTAAACCGATCAAAGAGAGTAACTGGGCAGTTACTGAGAACCTTTAAACGAAGGGATAGGAATATAATGATTCCTCTACTGAAAACACTGATCATACCCAAATTGGAATACTGCTCGGTCCTAACATGCCTATATAAAAAAGAAGACATTAGACAACTAGAAGGGATCCAAAGAAGCTTCACAGCCAAGATCAATGGGTGCAAAGAACTAAACTACTGGGAAAGGTTACGTGAATTAAACTTATATTCACTGGAAAGGAGGAGAGAGAGATACACCATTATTTACACTTGGAAAATAATGGAGAAACTAGTCCCTAATCTTACTCTGAACCCTGTAACTCTCCAAAGAACAGTGGAAAGTAGAAAAAGGAAGACTGTGTCGTGTTCCCAAATTAAAGGCTAGACAGGGAATATCCTTAACCCTGAAAGAAAATAATTTTGTTGTGAGAGGACCAAAACTGTTTAATCAGCTGCCCAAAGACCTAAGAAACACGAGTGGTGTTGCAGTGGACATCTTCAAAAGAAGATTAGACGCCTGGCTCAGAACAATCCCCGATGAGCCGGGCGTACCTGGGTATGTGAGGTGGAGAGTACAAGAAACCAATTCACTACTTCACCAGGCCAACTCGAGAGGAGAGGTGACAAGCTTGACCTTCGTGAAATGAAGAATCATCGCGCGGAACATTTGAAAGGTTGAAAGGTATATATGTTACAGTCAAAGTGTGTAACCAGCCATTTCGCGTAATGGCTGAAACTTTTAGTCATTTCGCGAAATGGCTGTTTCACTTGGTCATTTCGCGAAATGACTAAAATCTTCAGCCATTACGCGAAATGGCTGAAATTCCACTTTGGTCATTTCGTGAAATGGCTAAAATGACTTTTGTCATGAATTCATAGAAATAACAAACATCACAATAAAATTGGAAACCTTTATTTAACTAACTAAATCTGGTAAAACATACATACATCCACAGGTCTGTTCAAATAAGTGAAAAACACTCTTCAAGTACACATCTGAACACATTTGAACACTTGAACACATTTGAATTTGAATTTTCAATACCAATTTTCAAATACCAACCGGGCCTTCAATGTTATTCTGATGTCCGCCATTGAAGGCCCGGTTAGGTCAACTGTATGCCTTTGACAATTGGTTAGGTTAAGTCGTGTTATTTTCGTTAAAACTAACGAAAATAACACAACTTACAGGATCATTTGCCCAGTTAGGTCAACTGTATGCCCGGCAAATGAACTTGTACGAAATGACCAAGGTGGAATTTCAGCCATTTCGCGTAATGGCTGAAGATTTTAGTCATTTCGCGAAATGACCAAGTAAAACAGCCATTTCGCAAAATTACTAAAAGTTTCAGCCATTACGCGAAATCGCTGGTTACACATTTTGACTAACATATATATTCATATATACACGGATTAGGATTCCAATTCGACTGCAGATTCGAGTACTGTTTGGTGGAATTTGGATTCCGGTTGGAATCGGATTGGGATTGGGAGTGAGGCTGAGATTCAAGAATTGTTGATTTAGATTATGATTCAGTATTCTGGTCGATGAAAACCATAATATGTAATTTTGTTTTGCATTTATTTATAATTTTCAATGTATTCGACGGAGTGATTAACGACCGTGTCCAAAAAAACTTTTCAAGTGTTCTAATGTGAAAACCTCTGAAGAATTAATTATCAAACGTTTTGTATTAAAAGTTTTTAGTAATTCAGATATGAGTAAATGGATAACTGGCTTGTGAGTGATGCAAAATCTGTCCAATTGGGTTGAAAACATTGTTGTCATTTAAGACTTTAAAGGCTAAAGATAAAGGCTTTTATGTGAGGAGAGTGACTATATCCCCGTCCCCCCCCAAAATGTATTCAGTTTAAACAAAGAATTTGTTTAGATTTTATACAAACAAAGTATATTTGTGTTCAAATTCATGAGGCCGAGTTTTGTTAGAACTGAACTAAATAAATGATGCTAATTGAAAATAAATTTTGTTTAGATTAACCACAAATAAGGTTAGATTTATACTTGGAATTGGGCTTGTCTTTATGTGGGAAATGTGAAAAGGATTAATTCTAAGTAAACATAATCTTTTATGCGTTTACTCCAATTGTAATTTGAAATAACATTTATTTAGCTCAATTTTAACAAATCTTAGACTCTTAATTTTAAACACGGTACTTTGTCTAAAATATAAGCAAAAAAAAATTATTAAAGATTTTTTGGGTGTACACACGTTTATCATCAATTTATAATACTTTTGATCAGTTCCAAAGATTTAACTTGTTTGATATAAATGTTGCAATAGGAAACAAGTATATTTGAATGTAACGCAAAGAATTACTCTTCAGAACTTTATTTACAAATCGGGGAATAGGTCCTATTGCAGATTTTACGAAGGAAGCCTTTCAAAGTATCAAAAAGGTTTACATAGTAGAAAATTTAACAAGAACACATCATTCTCAGATTTAAGTCAACGGAACTGAATATATCTATCTATCTATCGATCTATCTATCTTTATATATATATTAGTGGTGCACCGATTAATCGGTATCGGCACCTGGCATGCCGATATTAGGAAAATACCTTGCATTGCCGATTAATCGGTAAAATGCCGAATAATCGGCATGTAAGGTGCCGATACCGATTAATCGGTGCACCACTAATATATATTTTATATATATATATATATATATATATATATATATATATATATATATATACACTACCCAGTCAAAAACCATTTATTGACACTTCTATTACCTTAACCCAATATGCATTTGCCGCTGAAATGTTACGTCAACATTAAATAGACTGTTTTACAATATGAACATTCAACATCGGTTATTTTGTCAGAAACATTAAGTTTGCATTCGCTCAGAGAGTTAAAAAAAAGTTTAACTTTTATGTAATATGTTATTATATTCGAGCAGTGATTTGATATCATTCTTAATAGATTTTTTATGTTTTGTAATCATTTTTGTTATAAAATCAATTAAAATGCATTTCATATCTCGAAACTTAGACAGAATAGGCAAGAATCTCGGAGACCCCTACATTTTGTCTCAACGATCCTCATAAATGGAGAAAGGCAAAAAAAAAAAGTTACACTGGAATTTATTAAAACAATAATTGCCGATGGAGTTACTCTTTCGTGGAACAAATATTTAAACCTACAAGATGCCTTTATGCTTGGGTAGGAATGCGAATTGTTCTGGAACGGGTCCAAACAACATCTCGCTGAAAACAATAAAGACTTCATATCCATCAAGGTTTTGGTAAATTTTAATTTCCACTGAAAATTGAAAACAGAGTTGAATGATGTCACATTATTCAACGGTTTCCAGGTGACCTACAATCATAACTACCTATGGGGAGTGATATGTTTTACCTTTAATCAATCTGAGACCCCAGTAAAGTCTAAAGCTTAAGAACCAAATTAAGTAAAATAAACAGTTCAAATGTAACAGTTGTTTATTCTGTGTTAAAATTATAGTAATATAGCAAAAATTGCAATGTTGTAATATTTTTTATCAATAAAGAATTTCAAATATATATTATATATATATATATATATATATATATATATATATATATAATATATATATATGTATGTTAAACACAGACCGTGCATGGAACAAGGAACTCTTCTGGGAAAATTAAATCCACTATAGTCCGAATAAGTAATGGTAAATGCCAAATACCTTAGTTTTTCTGTTTCATGATGCTAGCCCGACGTGGGCAACGGGTCTCTCGCAAAGAGGTCCCATAAATATAGCTTCCCTCACCAGCTATCTGCAAAGCAGACAGGATCCAGCTTTGGGACATGGATCTAGGGTTTAAAGCAAGCCTAGTCCCACTACATTCAGAACCTCTATATAAGTAAAAGACTCGTTGCATTCACGTCGGATTGAATAAATCAAAGAAAAAGGGGTAACTATTGTATTTTTAGCCAAAAAAACAAAACTTAAACCTCAACCGGGACATTGAGCGTCCACTTTTCAAGGCACGTAACACGTCCGTTTAATATATAAGTTTCTCAGGGGACCATTCTGAGTTTGTGTATATTAAACGGACGTGTTACGTGCCTTGAAAAGTGGACGCTCAATGTCCCGGTTGAGGTTTAAGTTTTGTTTTTTTGGCTAAAAATACAATAGTTACCCCTTTTTCTTTGATTTATTCAATCCGACGTGAATGCAACGAGTCTTTTACTTATATAGAGGTTCTGAGTGTAGTGGGACTAGGCTTGCTTTAAACCCTAGATCCATGTCCCAAAGCTGGATCCTGTCTGCTTTGCAGATAGCTGGCGAGGGAAGCTATATTTATGGGACCTCTTTGCGAGAGACCCTTTGCCCACGTCGGGCTAGCATCATGAAAAAGAAAAACTATGGTATTTGTCATTTACCATTACTTATTCGGACTATAGTGGATTTAATTTTCCCAGAAGAGTTCCTTGTTCCATG
This sequence comes from Bathynomus jamesi, assembly GCA_023014485.1. Classification (NCBI taxonomy): domain Eukaryota; kingdom Metazoa; phylum Arthropoda; class Malacostraca; order Isopoda; family Cirolanidae; genus Bathynomus; species Bathynomus jamesi. The sequence continues at coordinate 212,700 of JAJOZX010003009.1, read as the reverse complement.
CACGGTCTGTGTTTAACATATAAGTTTCTCAGGGGACCATTCTGAGTTTGTGTGTATATATATATATATATTATATATATATATATATATATATATATTAGTGGTGGACCGTATGTCAGTTTTTCAACATCTGCGGATGCGGATTTTTAATTCCAATATCCGCGGATGCGGATGCGGATATTTAGTTAATCTATCAATATAATATGGAATTATGAATATATGACATAATTTTTCAAATTTCGTGATATTACTATTATGGCAGGCAATGCATAAGAACTAAAATTAATATTAATGTTTTCATTATGATAAAAATAATAACTTTCTCAAGAGTTTCAGCCACAGAAAATTCAATGAAACAAGTTTCATTCAATTTTCTGTGTACCAGGTATTAATATTTTGAGGTTTATATATTTGTTTGTTCATTAATAATTAATTAATACTTTACATGAACTGTGCATGACTGGGCCTTATAAGCTACTTTATAAGCTAATTTAATTGTAAATTGCATAATTTATTAGAGGTAATATCCGCATAACATCCGCAGTCAGAAGTGCGGATGCGGATGCGGATATCCGTTCCATATATATATATATATATATATATATATATATATATATATATATATATATACATACTCTTTTGTATATAAATGTAACAGTAAGCAATTATCACATTCTTTAAATTAATTCCTAAGAGTAATTATACAGTATACTGTATGGCCCAGGGGTTCCCAAACTTTTACCACCAAGGACCCCTAAATATTAATTCCGTACGGACATAGACCCCCCCACACAAAAAAAATTATGAATTTTGGTATAAGAAAAAAAAATTAATGGAAATTTATTTTAATATAGTTAATGTTCCAAAAGCTTAGAGACCCCCTGGAAGTTTCCTACAGACCCCTGGGGGTCTGTACAGACCACTTTGGGAATCCCTGCGTGTATGCGCACTTCTTCTTGTGAGCTAAAAATTTGAACTGACTTAAAATACAGAGGATCAACGCGCATATACGAAAACGCAACAGATCTAAATAAGATAAAAAAAAACCTTTCTAAGATATTTTCATGCCCCTAAAAATGAAATACCAATTCCTTGCTAACAAAAAATATCATGTAAATATAATGAATATTGAAAAAAAAAAAAAAATTCAGAAATTTTTGAAACGTCTTCATTATTTTGTCTTTTATCGGTAGACATCATTTGTCACGCAAAAGTAACACATTTATTATTACATTTAATCGCAAAGCATAAACATCAACGCATCTTTACATTTATTTTATTTTTATTTGAATTTCAGTTTTATAATATAGGATGATGGAAAAGTCACTCCGCAACTATGACTCCATAAGACAAAAATGCAATCATACAAGAAGTTAGATATTTTAATGAAAATTGTACGATATCGTGAAATCTTTAACAAAATATTGGCGAAGTCTAGCTAGTCTAAGCTAAGTCTTGCTACGTTACTTACTCTAAACAGGTAACAATGATGTCATTACATTTACAAAATTCTTATAGCTCCTTATGTAAAATTTCAATAAAGTAAATATCTTATTACTACTGCGGAGAGACTTTTCGATCACTCTGTATTATTATGCATTATGCAAGCTATGGGGTTTTATAATTATATTTATATGAAATAACCCATAAATTTCATTATATAATATAAACGTTACGACTAAGTTAAGCAAGAAAGAGGAATAAAAATAAAAAACAAAAAGTTACAGAACAAATTAGCTGATAAGGAGGGGTCTTATTTTGTGAAAATGGAAAAGTTAGGTTAATGTTACATATTTATTTAGTTATTTATTAATTTATTATTTATTGTTTTATTTATTATTTATTAATTGTTTTATTAATACAAGTATAGGGAACATACACTGCATGTACAAAAAATATATATAACCTTTGGTTAGCTTCCGCCCGAATTGTTCATTCTGACGAAGGTCAAGCTTTTCACTCCACCTTAGACCTACAGTTTAACGTGGAATCCGAACCACGCCCCACCAGCAGCCCAGCGTTTTAACCACTAGGCTACCCAAGGTAGCCATTTATCTACCAACCACTTTCTTTATTATGTGGAAGGATGAACAGCTGGGTTTTGCTGCGCGCCGGCTGCTGTCACCGGGTCTCGAACCCGGTGCCGATGGATTCGTAGTCAGCGACGCTACTCACTACACCACCGAGGCGCATCATACACATTATATACATATTGATTTCAGTGTTATATAAAAGATACATTTAAATGTATAACTGATTTGCAATTTTTATGTCAATTTTGTGACATATAGTATGTCAGGGAAAGATTTAACAAGCGTAGAGCAGGAAAAAGATTTAGGAGTTATAGTCACTGGTGATTTAAAAGTAGCGAAACAAAGTACAGCAGCGGTCAATAAGGCGAACAAAGTGTTAGGGTTTATAGCTCGAAATTTTGAGTACAAATCGCGCGATATTATAGTTCCTCTTTATAAATCATTAGTTAGACCCCATTTGGAGTACGTGGTCCAATTTTGGAATCCGCATATGCGCAAAGATATAGACAAAATTGAAAGAGTTCAAAGACGAGCAACTAAGATGATTCCGTCTCTTAGGTCAAAGTCGTACGAGGATTGGCTTAAGGAGTTAAAATTGACTACTCTCGAGACTAGGAGGTTAAGGGGTGATCTAATCCAGGTTTTCAAAATTATGAATGGGTTTGATAACGTAGATAGAGATAGCTTTTTCGAAATATCTCAATATAATAGGACTAGAAATAACGGGTGTAAGTTGACAAGTAGAAGGTTCGAGACAGCAGTTGCGAAAAACTTTTTTACGCATAGAATAGTAAATAGCTGGAATAGTTTGCCGGTAGAAGTAATTAGTAGCACGTCTATAAACATGTTTAAAAATCGATTAGACGCGCATGTTGATAGAAAGGGTATAGTTTAAGGTAGTAAAATTAAGGCTTTGTGGGATAGATCCCACAGCTCAACACAAGTGTTGTGGGATATAGGGAAGCAGCGTCTTGGGTTAGGGGATACTCTCTGTCCTTACACACCCCATTTAAAGAGATTCCTCTGCCGAGCGGTGCCCCCCATAGTACTGTGAGGTATTGAAAAACTCATGATCTTCACTTGCCCCACAAACACCTTTAAATGGGAGACCCATAATGGGTGCACACACATTTCTACATTACTGTACAGTCTTTACAGCCACACCTACACTTTTCCTCGTAAGTGTATATATTGTAATGTATATGGTTGTAAATTTTGACTTGGTTCGCAATCGATATGGACCGTGACTTGATGGATACCGTAATGAAATTGACTGGATTCTTTGGATCCGATATTTGCATGTCCGTTATAAATAGATATAGAGTGTAACATTTGTGGATAGTAGTCTATTATGACTTGATCCTCTGGATCCAGAGATTCTATCTTTAGTTTTAAATCGATAATTAATTAGTTTTAAATTGATAATTATTTAGTTTCGTAAAAATTGGTCGTTGCCAAATTACTGGCAGTTTTTACATAAATTTATGTTCTTGTGGTTCGGAACCCACGTAAAATTGTAGGTCCCCTCCGCCACCACGGAGGACATACACAATACACGATTACGAACACAGTTAGGTAGACCAGCCATGAGTGGATCCTAGGGTCTTTGTTGGTCTGAAACATTATAACATTATAACATCTATAGTATATTAACTTCAATTCCCGTCTTTTCCGTGATCCTTCTCTACTTCTCGCACCTACTTACTCACTATTCTATCATTATTCATTTTCTCCACATGACCATATCAACGTAGCGTACTATCTTCCATTCTCATCTTCAGTGACCTTTTCAGTCCAAACTTTTCACGGAACACCCTCATTTTTCATACAGTTAATTCATTTTACATCACTCATACTCATACTTCTTAAATTATTCATCTCAATTGGTCTCACTTTTGAAAGCGACCCGTAAAGGAATAATTGAATTCGTATTGTATCATATTCTCAGAAACACTGCCAAACAAATATCTCACTTCCATACAACAGTGTTGGAACCAATACACCATGTAAACCTCTTGCAGCGTCTACACTCAAGTACTTCTTCTTACCGGGGCTTTTATTACTTGTTCGATTTGCTTTACTCTACTCTCTATTTTCATTGTACACGTCATTGAAACGATACCTCACCTCTTCATCCCCGTTTTCACACCTTTCACTCCTTCCTAGTCTACCATTCTCTTTTAGTTTTCTTTGGCACACATCGAGTGACTCAAAACGTTCATTCCGACACCCTCGGCCACTAGCACCCCCTTTTGTATCTTCATTTATACTTTCAACATTCCACACCACCGTACGAGTAGGCGGTATTGGCGGACGCGCTATCCAATTCTGAGGCATATTTTGCATTCGTAGAAGAGTATTTTTTACGGAACTAGGCTCCCAGCCCGATCTCCAACCCTGTTACGCGCTGCGATGCGGAGGCTGTAATTCCATCACCGCGTTCTCATACAATTGCCTTTTATGACATGAACAAGGGAATAAGGGGATCAATTCTCAAACCTTGTATCCTTAGAGGATAATATTAATAACTTACAATTTACAATTTAATGTTCTATATATAAAGAGCTGATTTCCAAAAGGCGCTCAGTCTATAAAACCAGTTTCTAAGATATTGGCACATTTATATTTTTTTCACTATAGTCTGCCCTTAAAGTAGTTTTTTTTCACATTAATGTTGTGGGTGAATGCCATTAAGCAAAAAAAAGATGTCTGAATAAAATCTAGTACACATAGTTAATTTGTAAATACGATTTTTGTTTGTAATTGGTGGTGGACTTAGCACCTTTTGGAATACAATCAAAGAATGTAAATTTGTTTAAAACCCACTTGAAATCCCGATTAATAATGGTATACTAAAAAAAATCTAGGATTAATGTCCATTACTATTGTTTATTAATTTCTCGTGTGCAATCTAGTATTAAAAACACATTTATTGGGAGTGTTCAGTTCTTATCTCTCACGTATAATATTGATTTCTTTGTATGGTATTGGTATAATGCCTTCAATGGTAACCTTGCATTTGTCATATCAGTAATGATAATTTAAGATTAATACATACTTTAACTATTAATAATACTTATTTACTTATTTATTTATTTATTATTAATTAATAATAACTAGTTGTTTATTTTTAATAAGAGCCCAGTAAAGACAAAAGCTTAAAGGCCAAATTAAATAAAATAAATAGTCCAGCTTCACAATTATTTATGTCATTGTAAATTGTAAAACCAATGTATGTATTTTATTATTATTAATAATAAAGGTTCAATAGATATGTTTTCCAAAAGACTTATGGATTACACCGAAACAAACAAAAAAAATCCAGTCGTACAAAACTTGTATTATTTATCTCAATATCTCTACCAGTTCAGCCGATCATATCAAATTATATCAAGCCAAAATGTCATCCTGACGATGATCCACACACCACTATTGAGCCCATGCCATGCTATGCATGTGTTGGACTCAGTATGCATAGTGTTCACCACACATCCTCATTTATATCTTACTGTAGATGTAGGTACATACAATTATACAAACATTGTAGTTTATAGAGGGCGCTGTTGGTGGATTTGTGGATTTAGACCCTTTTGGAAACAAAGTGAATTGGACTTTGCACCTTTTGGAAACAAAGCCATATTATTATGTCCGTTATGAAAAGGATATAATACCTTTTGAAACTAATCGATAACACACCTTGATGCACATGAGCATGAACTGTTTTTTTAGTGGTACAGACTCAACTTTGACCAAAAATGGACTTAGCACCTTTTGGAAATGAGCCTTTCATATATACACATGCATGTATAAGACATACATAACGTGTAAAAAGAAATAAGGTGTACAGTATATACGACAGTGCGACAGTTAATGCTTTCCTAAACATACATAGCATAATAATAAATAAATAAAATATATATATATATATATATATATATATATATATATATATATATTAATATATATATATATATATATTATATATATATATATATATATATATATATATATATGGAACAGTTAATGCACTGCAATACAGACATAGTATAGAACTGGCATTTATAAGCCATTTATAAGCAAACTTTATGTTTTATTGGCAGAATGATATTATTTAACAAATCTTGTCAGATAATGGAAAGGTAAGAGGTTATTTACATTAATTTTAAAGACATAGGAACAAAGAGAGATGAAGATAGAGATTATCGGCAAGAGGCTTGAGATATACAGGGTGATTCAGAAGTCAGGTTACATAGGGCTTTTCTGTTTCTTTGCAGGTAAATGAGTTATGAGATGTTGTCGAAGGAGGAGCGCATTGATGTGATATTCCTAGCTGGCTGCACAAGTGCATTTGCCGTTAACGGTGGCCATATCGAACATGTGATGTGACTATTCCCCTGTATCATTACATAATATAGTATTTCCCTATGTAACCTGACTTTTGAATCACCCTGTATATATTTATATATACATGTATCATAGATATTCAACTAAGATTACACATTCTTATTTGTTGGGATATAAGAAACTAAATATTAACTACTTTGCTATATTTCAATATCTCGACAGACTTAGATAACTTGACCATATACATATTTAATTCTATCTTTTCATTTATTATTAATATAATTATTATTGGTTACGTTTTGCTGTATAGGAATATAAATTAACCTAATTTATTATTAATGTAATGTGTGTTTTTTATATACAGAAATATAAAATTCTTTATTATTCATGTATGTGGCGTGTAGGAGTGTGTATTGAAATAGGAGAAGGGATAAAATATGGTTTGTGTGATATGATTTGATGAATTTCTCTTTCATTTTTCTCTGGAAAGTTTTTAGCGTTCTAAATTCTCTCATCTTCCGATGATATAATAATAATAATGATAATAATTTTTATTTATTTTCATTTATTTATTTATTTATTTACAAATATATACAGTTTGCATAAATGAGTATAATTTTATTGTCAAATACGGATGCTGCATACAGCTGTAAAACCGATTTTAGCAAGCGTACATGATTTACGGGCCGAAATCTACTACTTTTATATAATTATATATTTATAAGATTTTTATATTTTTATAAAAGACATAAAACTAAGGGGAACTTACGGACGGGGACAAGCTGCGTTGTATTTTCAACATTTACATACATGAATTTTTTATAAATTTTTTAAGTCCTACAAATTTTTATAAGACTTAAAAAACTGAAAGGAACTTACAGACTAGGACAAACACTTAACGTATTTCCCGGCGTATAACGCGCACTTTTTTTTCCCCCAAAATACTCCAAAAATCACCCTGCGTGTAAAATTACCGGTAATTGTACATGTAAAATTAATTGTACATGTTAAAATTAACTCGTTAAAATTGTACATGTGAAGTGAGGTAGGAGGTATATTTTTTCCTAAATTTTTATTTTCCTAAATTTTCTCTTCAAAATTAGGGTGCGCGTTATGCGCCGGTGCGCGTTATACGCCGGGAAATACGGTATGCGCCGGTGCGCGTTATACGCCTGGAAATACGGTATATTAGAAGCTTAATACAAAGAAAGGTAATAAGACTAGTAAAAATATGAAGTAAAAAGTAAAATAGGAGAAATTATGAGAAAGATAATGATAATGTTAATAATGACAACAACGATTAAGTAAATAGTAAATAATAAGAGCAATAAAGGAATGAGTGCCTTCACGAACTTTGCAATTTGTTAAGTTTTAATCGCTTTGTAAAAGATGAATGAACATTGACTGAGTTTAATTCATTCGGTAAATTGTTCATTATTTTATGCTAAATACGTGTAGGAATTTCTACTACATTTATATTTTGCTAATAATGGTTACCCTTTGCAGATCGTAGAAAGAGCTATCAATAAATTTTTAGCTAAGATTTATAAACCAAAAATGTCTAACTTTAATGTTCCTAAAGATGTATATTATCTTGTACCCCCAGAAATGGGATATCTGAATTCATATTGCCGCAATAACCTTATGCCAAGAGTGTAATTTGCTTTTAAGATATATTCACTCTCCGCATACCTTGTTTGAAATAATAATAATAATAATAATAATAATGATAATAATAATATTATTATTATTAATATTATTATTATTATTATTATTATTATTATTTATAAGAAGGCGAGAAGGACTTCCATTTAATCTAAAAGATGAAGATTCGTAACCCTTTTAAATCTAAACATCACGAATTCAAATTTATATACAAATTCCTCATACTTTAATTCATATTTTTCTTTTAACTCATTATTATAATCTTGGATTTAATCGTCTAAATGCATCGCAGGTGACACAAAATGAAAAATATCAACCCTCAATCGTTCGCATTATATAGACCTTAATCACACTTCTCAACGATTCTTTACAATCTAAATAATGGAAAGTCGGAAACCGCCTCATATATATATATATATATATATATATCCCCCTTATAATTTTTCCCCAAATTATATTTTTTGGGGGGATAAAAATTTACTGAAAAATAATTTGCTTTTTTGGCTGCCAAATGGAGGCTACTCTTTCTTCTTTTCTATAATCCATTTGACTTTTGAGGTTAATAATGAATGTCTTGTCGCCATGCAAGGGAAAAGATGGAAAATGGAGAGAGAAAGCAAAGTTTTCTTTTTCCTTGCATGACAGGTGTCTTTCCCAAATGTCAGAAGTGACAACAGATTCTAAAAGGTTTTTCATTATTTCATTTCATTTAAGCTTACTGCCATCATTGTTTCGTGAATAATTTGGGAATAATTATCTCCAAAATTTATAGTGTTTGCCAATATTATAATCTTTGTTATTCTTCATTTAAAAAAGAATATTTATCACAAAGTGGCAACACACACACACACACACACACACACACACACACACACACATATATATATATATATATATATATATATGAACAGAAGGATCAACACAACGGCAAACATTTTCATTTATTTGTACTTCAGACGTTTCGACAAATCTTTTGTCATCATCAGTGAATTAAGTCTTAAAACCTTAAAACAAAAGTAAAAAGTGAAAAGTGAAAATTACATCAATACAATATTAAAACCATTAAAATTAAAACCTTAAAGCAAAATGAAAATTGCATCAATACAAAATTAAAATCATTTAAATTTCATCACTATAAAAACTAAAATTAAATTAAATTACCTCAATAGGTAAATACACGATGTTTACATCCACCTCCATACTTGGCAAAGTCTAAGAGAACACTGGATGGTCAGAGGATTAGAAAGGGTATGTCTGTGAGAATCGGTTGGTTAGTTAAAAGAGTTGTAATTTGTAGGATGAGCTATTATTATTAAGGGAGGGGTTGTTTCTATAGATGTACAAAGATTCTAAAATTCGGAGTTCTGTAAGGTTATTGGATCTAGTTAAAATTTCAAACTGAGTTTTGTGAAGGGGATGGTCGTTTTCATTACTATGGTTTCTAATTGCGGATTGTGGAGGGCTACTGAGGGGACGGTTGGTACGGACTGACAAGCCCAAATGTTGAGAAAGGCGCACCTCCAGTTGGAGTTGAGTGCTGCCAATATACGCAGCCTTACAGCTGTCGCACGTGTATTTGTAAACAACATTGGGGCATACAGTTTTGGGGAATTCATCTTTGAACTTTAAAAAATTTGATAATTTAAGTGGATTGACGAAGGCGAATCTAAAATTTATTTGGGGATAACTAGACTTGAGCAGTTGGAGTTGAGTGCTGCCAATATACGCAGCCTTACAGCTGTCGCACGTGTATTTGTAAACAACATTGGGGCATACAGTTTTGGGGAATTCATCTTTGAACTTTAAAAAAATTTGATAATTTAAGTGGGTTGACGAAGGCGAATCTAAAATTTATTTGGGAATAACTAGACTTGAGCAGTTTGAACAATTCACCTCGAATACGCAATGATAAATAACCATAAAAAGGTAATTTAATATATCTGGTTTCTTTTTGTACTGTAGTTATGGGGAGTTTAGTATCAAAAGTGTTATTTAAAAATTTCTTTAATTGGTTATCGAATAGATGAGAAGGGTAGTAATTGTTAATAAAGTACTGTTTTAAAAATTTAAATTCTTCATTTAACGAAAAGTAATCCGAACAAATACGGTAACTTCTTGTTAATAATGTTACTATAGCACTAATCTTTATTTATAAAACATACAACTTAAATAATTGGTTCCCAAGCCAGTAAAAGTTTGTTTTCGAAATAGTGAAGTATGGAACTTATTATGAGCCCGTTTAACTAAAACATTCAGGAAAGGTAAACTATTATTTGTTTCGTTTTCACACGTGTACTTAATATTACTATGTTGTTTATTAAGATAATCAAGAAAAAGTTTTACGTGTGAAGGATGGTTAAATATTAAGAAAGTGTCATCCACGTATCTTCTGTAATATATGGGTTTAAAACTACTAGGACAACTTTTCAACCAAATTCCTTCGTAATGGCAAAGAAATGCATTTGCTAGTGTTGGGCTTAACGGGGAACCCATAGCTACCCCATCAATTTGGCTGTAAAGGTTGCTATTAAATAAGAAAAGATTATCAAAACACACTATTTCGAGAAGGTTTTTAAATTGAGTCTGAGTGAGGCCATTAATAAGAGTATTATCAGTCCATAAGCCAAATTTCCCACTAAGACCTATTCTTTCGGCATGTGGTACATTCAATTATAATTTAGCCAAATTCTTCGTTCCCTTGCTTTCAAAACTCACCTTTAATGATTATTCTATTAACAACTCGTTTGATTTTGCTAAAGAGATAAAAGAGATCAATCATGCCGATTCTCTTACTATGGCCAGTTTTGATGTCTCGTCATTGTTTACTAATGTCCCGTTAAAAGAAACATTAAATATCATACTAAATAAGTTATTCACTACTGATAATACTCTTATTAATGGCCTCACTCAGACTCAATTTAAAAACCTCGAAATAGTGTGTTTTGATAATCTTTTCTTATTTAATAGCAACCTTTACAGCCAAATTGATGGGGTAGCTATGGGTTCCCCGTTAAGCCCAACACTAGCAAATGCATTTCTTTGCCATTACGAAGGAATTTGGTTGAAAAGTTGTCCTAGTAGTTTTAAACCCATATATTACAGAAGATACGTGGATGACACTTTCTTAATATTTAACCATCCTTCACACGTAAAACTTTTTCTTGATTATCTTAATAAACAACATGTAATATTAAGTACACGTGTGAAAACGAAACAAATAATAGTTTACCTTTCCTGGATGTTTTAGTTAAACGGGCTCATTATAATTTCCATACTTCACTATTTCGAAAACAAACTTTTACTGGCTTGGGAACCAATTATTTAAGTTGTATGTTTTATAAATATAAGATTAGTGCTATAGTAACATTATTAACAAGAAGTTACCGTATTTGTTCGGATTACTTTTCGTTAAACGAAGAATTTAAATTTTTAAAACAGTACTTTATTAACAATTACTACCCTTCTCATCTATTCGATAACCAATTAAAGAAATTTTTAAATAACACTTTTGATACTAAACTCCCCATAACTACAGTACAAAAAGAAACCAGATATATTAAATTACCTTTTTATGGTTATTTATCATTGCGTATTCGAGGTGAATTGTCCAAACTGCTCAAGTCTAGTTATCCCCAAATAAATTTTAGATTCGTCTTCGTCAACCCACTTAAATTATCAAATTTTTTAAAGTTCAAAGATGAATTCCCCAAAACTGTATGCCCCAATGTTGTTTACAAATACACGTGCGACAGCTGTAAGGCTGCGTATATTGGCAGCACTCAACTCCAACTGGAGGTGAGCCTTTCTCAACATTTGGGCTTGTCAGTCCATACCAACCGTCCCCTCAGTAGCCCTCCACAATCCGCAATTAGAAACCATAGTAATGAAAACGACCATCCCCTTCACAAAACTCAGCTTGAAATTTTAACTAGATCCAATAACCTTACAGAACTCCGAATTTTAGAATCTTTGTACATCTATAGAAACAAACCCTCCCTTAATAATAATAGCTCATCCTACAAATTACAACTCTTTTAACTAACCAACCGATTCTCACAGACATACCCTTTCTAATCCTCTGACCATCCAGTGTTCTCTTAGACTTTGCCAAGTATGGAGGTGGATGTAAACATCGTGTATTTACCTATTGAGGTAATTTAATTTAATTTTAGTTTTTATAGTGATGAAATTTAAATGATTTTAATTTTGTATTGATGCAATTTTCATTTTGCTTTAAGGTTTTAATTTTAATGGTTTTAATATTGTATTGATGTAATTTTCACTTTTCACTTTTTACTTTTGTTTTAAGGTTTTAAGACTTAATTCACTGATGATGACAAAAGATTTGTCGAAACGTCTGAAGTACAAATAAATGAAAATGTTTGCCGTTGTGTTGATCCTTCTGTTCATCTGTAAGCTCCGTTTCCCTAAGGAGAAGTCAATAGCTTTGATATATATATATATATATAATATATATAGTTATAATTATAGTTATAAAATATCTATTTCCTGTTGACTATATAATAATAATAATAATAAAAATAATAGTAATGAAGAATTTTCTCCATAACTTCTGTCAGTTTTTGTTGATAAGAATAATATACACAAAATTAAGCTTATATACTTTGTGTTACTTTGTGTGAGTTCGAACGACGGTTCAGGATCGACCTGCGGTCGACCCCTCTGAAGCATCCCGCCTCATTTGTGGGATTTGGTGAAGGAAGGAATTGCTGTCTGATCTCCTCCTGCCCTCGTAGCCAGCCACGCATGGCTAGTCAGGGACTTTGCACTGGAATCTGTCCAGCTGGTTCTTGAAGTTATTCAGGTCGGTGTGCTGGAGATTCCTTACTTCTCTCGGTAGGGCATTGAAAAGCTTTAGGCTTCGTATTCTGAGGGTATTTTCCATCCTCGTTTTCATGCCCCCTGTCCAACAGCAGCTGGGACTGTACAAAATCTGCCTCTTCTCTCATTCCAGTTTGTTTCTATTTCATTTCTAAGGTTTAGGGACAAAGTCGTCAAGTATTTTCCATATGTATATTATTGTGTACCGCTCTCGCCTTTTCGAGAGAGTAAAGTTTCAGGGATTGTAGTCGAGACCAGTAGTCTTCACCTTCCGTTTCCTCTATCTTAGACGTAAAAGTCCTTTGTATAGCTTCAATGTTGTAATGCTCTCTGAATTCTGTATCCGACGACATTATTACTCCCAGATCCCTGACTTGTAAATTTGGTGTTATCTGTTTGTCTTGCAGAGTTTTGTATCTTTTATTCTGCAGCTCCTTGTTATTACCATATCTTAGAAGTTGGAATTTTTCTTCGTTGAACTTCATAGTGTTGTCTTCTGTCCACTGGAATAATGTTTCAATGTCGTTTTGTAATTTCCTTATGTCACCTTCGTTCAATATTTCCTTACATATTTTTGTGTCATCTGCGAAACATGATACAATACTGTCCTTATATCTGCATCAGTATCTGCAATCATTATTATGAACAGCAAGGGAGCTAATACTGTCCCTTGTGGAACAGAGCTCATGACTTCCGAGACGACCGATTTAACTCCGTTTACTACCACTCTTTGTGTTCTTTGCATCAAGAAATTAAATATCCATCTTCCTAGCTTTCCAGTAATTCCTGTATTCTTAAGTTTGTGTCCTATAATTCCATGGTCACATTTATCGAAGGCTTTAGCAAAGTTCGTATATATTACATCTATGTTTTGTCCTCGACACAATATTTCCAATATTTTCTCCTGGTGGTCTAGTAGCTGTGATAGGCATGATCTTCCAGCCCTGAAGCCATGTTGATTTGGGTTATATAAGTCTTTTTCTTGTAGGTAGTAGGTAGTTTTGTTTCTAATTATACGTTCAAGAACATTGTAAGGTGTGAGGTGAGAGCCACTGGCCGATAATTCTTGGGCATTGCTCTGTTACCACCTTTAAATAGGGCGGGCAATGTTCGCGTTCTTTAAGGGGAGTGGAATTTGTCCTGCGTCGAGTGATTTCCTCCATAGTAAGTATATATATATATATTAGGGTGATGCAAAAAAGGGGTCAAATTTTTTTTTTCAATTTTCAGGGAGACACCCTCCTATTTTATTCATATTCCTAAGAAAGCATTGTATGCGAAATTTGGGGTTGAAAAAGAGAAAATTAGAGGTTGCTACCAAGCTTTAAAAATAAATGTATATCAGTTTGTGCTCAAAAATATTGTTTTGTTGATATTTTCGCCGGAGCCGGTTTGATATGTACCTAGTTAACCTAGTTTGAAAAAAAACGATGACATTCTAGACTATAGTACGTAGTGAGCTCATAAAATAGTAAATAATAGGCACGCTGATTTCCGCACCACCCTCTGAGGTACAGCGTATAGCGCGTTAACTTTTTTTTTATGTGGAAGTTTCCCCAGTAGGCATATCATAACCACTTATGTATGTTTATTTTCGTTTTTTGTGAAGCAAGAGTAATGTTTTCTTGTTTTTGTTTGAGAGTGACGACCTGTAACTTTTAACAATTTGAAGAAGGTATTGTTTCTGCTCTTCATCATTGGTTATCAGTTTGTTGTATTCCTCCATCAGTCGTACACCTCTTTCCGCAATGTCGTTTACCACTTGGATCCATATGCGATATCTCTTGCATTCGCATAACTTTCATCATCATTCCATTCTTCAGCATCTTTTTCAAGAAAAGTGCAAGGCACCTCTAGGATTTCAAAGAATCTTTTTGTGTTCGCAGTAACGAAATCCTGCAGTTGTTTCTGCCCAGCTGATTCAGGATTTATTGATGCTCGTTTGCTCGGTTTTGAGTCAACTGGTTTCTGCAGAGCATGCTTCATTTTGTTTTTTGTCTCATGCGAAACAGCTGAATCAAAAAATGCAAGCGCCACAAGCTCCTCAGAGAGGTACCACAAATGTCTCAAAAACTTATTGAGTGCAGCACTTGCAATTTTGTCATCCTTTTGCTTGTAGAGCTGCAGACTTTGCACAAAATGCAAATCTGAACGGGGGGCGCATGAGGGTATGGGTGCCAGGTACCACGATCTTATGTATATCGCAGCTGAAAAGCAGCAAACATCTCTCAGTCCTTTTTCCTCTCTCTCAGTTAGTTTAAACTGAGATTTAAACATCCAAATTTTAATGCAGTAAATTAGCTTGCCCATCCATCGTGCTCTGTGATAAGCTCCGGGTGCTTTAAAGCTGATTCCTGACTTGGGGGCACTACCGATGAAAATGAGCGTTAGCTCGAGCAATTCCTTGTAGTCATCACGAGGCTGCTGTTCATCAAGCTGAGCTTGAGCAAATTGAATGAGTTCTTCAGCATCTGAGATTTTCTCTGCAATGTTAGGGTCATCTGTTGCTGTTTGGTAATTGTTCTTGTCAATTTCCACCCACTTTGCTTTGAATCTCTTAAACAGTTGTATGTCAGGGCCACTAGAAGATGGCAAGGAGACAGAAACTGCAGCTTCTAACACTATTTCGAAAATATGATGTCGGCAAGCCAGCCACAGCAATCTTTATCCAATCTTTGCTCTAGTAACATACAAGCACCACTCTTAGAACCTGTGTTGGAGGCAGTGGTGTCAAAACACATGCCCTTCACTTGGTCAGATATATTCCACTCCAATACTAACTGATGGACAGCATCTGCAATGTTTTGACCAGTTCCTCTGGCAAGTTTGGGAATACCAAGAAGCTGATCAACTCCTTGGCCGGAAATTAGAACTGGCAGTCGATCAACATTTTCATGACCAGTAATATCTTCCAGTAGTTTGCCGTCCCAATGTATTTGGAGAGGGCAATTTGTTTCGAAATCCTGCTTCAAATTTTCTGCCATTGTCTTGCGGTTCCTTTGTCTTGCTCTCCGTATCGATGAATAGCTAACACTGTATTCTTCATGGTTTTGCCCAAGAGCATTGATTGTTGGGATCAAGATTTCCGAAGCAGCTCTATCACTTACTTTTGCAGCATCAAGAGATACAAGCATTGAAGAATCCATAAGCTTTGCACTCTTAGACTTTGATCTACTTTGTCTCGAAGTTGATGGCTGCTGAGGGTCAGCAACAAATTCTTCTTCTGATTTTGAACTATCTTCATTCAAACTTGAAGGACTTGAACTTGAGAGCACTGCTGCTTCGAA
Organism: Bathynomus jamesi; assembly: GCA_023014485.1. Lineage (NCBI taxonomy): Eukaryota > Metazoa > Arthropoda > Malacostraca > Isopoda > Cirolanidae > Bathynomus > Bathynomus jamesi. The sequence continues at coordinate 196,529 of JAJOZX010003009.1, read as the reverse complement.
AACGGCTGTTTCCCTCTTTCTTTTCTTTTCAAGCAATGTTTCCTTTTCTCTAGCAATCTCTTCCATTTGTGAAAAAACTTTATCCACTCCAGACATTTTGCCTTTTCTTCCTTTTTGTCGTTGCAGCATCAAAAACTCACGATCTTCATCTATCTTTATCATGTCAAGAGCACTTGCATGTGCAATGTCAAACAGATCTTGCAAGTCATTTTGCCAGCTCTCTTGTTTTTGAAGTAGTGCAGGTGATTGCTTCTTCTTATTATTTCTGTTCTTCTTTAGTTTCTCCCACTCGTTGAAAAGTTTCTTTACTCTCTCCACGACATGACATTTCAACACTGTTGGGATGCGTGCCTTTTCCCACACATCCATAACATCTCTAGCAGTCAACAAAGCCGCTGTTTTCACCTGTTGCTTTTTATTGATCTTGTAGTTCATAAACAATGCTAATGTTTCCCTTTTAGATGGAAGCTGGGTTTCTTTGAAGGACTCTATAGGATGTCCTATGAGCCAAACAACTGTTTTGTGACGCGTATGCCGCTCCATGAGTGCAACTCAGCAACTGCTATACAACCACTCTCAGCGAAGGCAGCAAAGATACTGAGTCAGTGACGCCGCACTTACACTGACGCGGCCGCCACAGTGACGTCACAGCAAAGAAATGATTCTAGAATGTTCGGCCACGGCGTCTATAGCAATGAAAGGGATGAGAAGGTTTACGGAAAGAGGTTCAGAGTCTGTTATGACTGCTATATGTTGCTGACTACCATTTTTGATGAAATCTGCAAAATAAATAAATGTACAATAAATACAAACTGAAAAATAACAATATACAAAATGTTCAATGGATGGTAGCAACCTCTAAAATGTCTTCAATTGTGCTGAAATTTTGCATGTTCAGTTTTTACACTAAATTAAATAAAATTAGAGGGTGTCTTCAAGTTTTTGAAATGATAAGTTATTTTGCATCACCCTAATTATATATATATATATATATATATATATATATATATAGAGAGAGAGAGAGAGAGAGAGAGAGAGAGAGAGAGAGAGAGAGAGAGAGAGAGAGAGAATTTCTTGCTTATCAAATGATTTAAAGCAGTGCTCTTCAACCTTTTTATGCTTACCACCCACTTTTGTAACTTTTGAATCTCCGTATCGCCCACCAAAATTAAAAATGCAAAAACTCAAACTAAAAGTTATATACCCTGCATAAAACAATAAAATTAATTGCAATTACCTTTAGATTAATGAGATCCTTCGCCCACTAGTGGGCGGTACCGCGCAGGTTGAAGAGCACTGATTTAAAGTATCTACTGTAAAACTGTAAGTGAATTAAGATAAATGTCAAAATTTCGTACAGTGTATTCCGTAAAGATCTGAATACTGTAAGTCTCCTCACGCGTAAGTGTAAACAAATAATCTTGCATACACACATCATAATGGTACGTACACACCGATTATATACAAAAGTTAATTGTCCTAAAAAGATTCTTGCTGGAATTGGTAATTATGGAAAAAGATTTCAAAATTTCTTAAAAATCAATTTTTGCTAATAGTCTCGACCGTTTGTTTAGTTAGGTCCGTTTTCTCATTGTATCAGTTTCTCGGAGACAAAAGCACCGGACTGACTTCAAAGTAAAAACGTCATCAGTAGTTTGTCTCAGTTTGTTAATATGATGTAAACCTATAACACTTTTTCAAGCCTTTCTCAAGCGTTTGAAAAGTACAGAATTTGAGTCATTTGCAAAATAATGACTTAATTTGCAAAACAGACAAAATTACAATTGAACTTCATTTTTCAAAGCCTCAAAGTTTCCTTCATATATATATATATATATATATAATATATATATATATAAAATGAGTCAGATATATCATTTATATATATATATATATAAAACAGTTCATCGCATGTTAATAAATGAACGTATAAGAATATCAGTATATAGAAACAAAGAAGAATCTAAATGTTAAATAATTCCTAATTCTGAAACGTATAAAGTAAATACACGAAAGAAAAAAAAAATATCAATTTTAAATTCTTTTGAAGATGCTTTTGCTGCTCTAACATTTCAAAGGTTAATTCACTGTTGTTAACTACGAAAATTATTTAAACTGATTTCGTTAAAATTTTTAGAGAAGACAGGCAAATAATCCATTATTGATCAGTTCGTGATTGAGAATGTCATTTGTAATTGCCAGAGTAACATGCAAGATGCAGACCAATGGATTAAGGAAGGATAGCAAGATGCCTAAGTCATGCAATGTATATATGACGTCATTGGAAAGACTTTTTTTTTTTTTAAATTGATTCTACATAAACTAAATACTGATCAGACACTCGTTGCGTACATAAATATTTATATTTGGATTAGCTTTCAAAAGCTGTCTTTTATATTTTAGGAAAAGAAATGGGAATAAATTCTTACGTACACCGCCCGCAACTGTAACATCTTTTCTTTTTTCTTTTTCAACAGTAAAATGGATATTAAACCGACTGTGTAGTAGAGAGGAAACGTTTATATGAACATCAAAACTACGAAAATGGGAAGCAGCGAACTTCAATTACAGCAACAACAATTGCCGGGACAGCAACAGCATCCTCATGACCAGTTTCAACAACTTTACTGTCAGCAGGTAAAACAGCAACAGCAACAGAAACAAGAGGAACGCCATAAGAATCAGAAACAAGAATCACTAGCTCACATCGACATTTTAGATCGTTCTAATAAAACCACAAACGATGCCGACGATCAAGATCGACAACAGCAGCAAGCTTACAGTCTCTCTTGGAAGGAATTTCCTTCTAATTTTATCTCATTTTTCAAGTAAGACTTCCTCAAAATGAGTTTTTATAAGCAGACAACCCATTATCTATCAAGCATTTATCAGAGAGGGTGTCCGAAACGTCTCAGACCAATAGAAATTACCGTATTTCCCGGCGTATAACGCGCACCCTAATTTTGAAGAGAAAATTATTTTGAAGAGAAAATTTCGGAAAATAAAAATTTCGGAAAAATATACCTCCTACCTCACTTCATTTGTACAATTTTAACGAGTTAATTTTAACGCAGGGTGATTTTTGGAGTATTTTGGGGGAAAAAAAGTGCGCGTTATACCCCGGGAAATACGGTACATTAATTAATTATTTACATAACGTGCTTTGAACTGATTGGAAAAGAGTTTGAACGTTTATGATGTGGTTCCATTACTAACTGTATTTCCCAATCGGGTTACCATTTTCATTGTACAGGGTGTCCCTAAAGTCTGGACACATAGGAAATATCACTAACTATATCTAACTATATGTTATTATTATTATTATTATTATTATTATTATTATTATCTTAAATTCATGCAACTGAGGCCTAAGGTAGGCCCACATCGAATCAGCAACCCTGAGGTAGGACCAAATAGGACCTCCAAGTCCATAAGTTATGGACTTGGAGGTCCTATTTGGTCCTACCTCAGGGTTGCTGATTCGATGTGGGCCTACCTTAGGCCTCAGTTGCATGAATTTAAGATAATAATAATAATAATAATAATAATAATAATAATAACATATAGTTAGATATAGTTAGTGATATTTCCTATGTGTCCAGACTTTAGGGACACCCTGTATATCCCACTGGGTATAAATTTTTCGGACACCCTGTATATCCCACTGGGTATAAATTTTTCGGACACCCTACACTGTATATTTTTAATAATACATTTGTTTAAATGTAATGGTTACAGTTTATAATGAAGGTTTCAGCATCCCGTTAAAATGTTTTGGCGCAACGTTTGAGAGTTTAAACTTAACTCAGAACGTTAATTAAACGGAAAACAACGATCACTTATTAACAGTAAAATAAATTAAATATTTCTTCAAAATAATTATCTGATTTAATTGATATTAACTATTGTATGTACAATTTTGGAAAAATACATATAATTGTTTCAGAAATTTTCGCTATTGTGAAGAGATAGAAAAGACCAAAGACTTTTTTTTATTTTTTTATTTAATTTATTTGCGATTTTGAAAGACTTTTATGGTCATTTTTTTATCCTCACAAAAATATTAACACTGAAATAGTTAATATTTCCTTATTTCAAATCCAGCATACGGAGAATTTTGTTTTTATAAGAAACATTACACACACACACACACACATATATATATATATATATATATATATATATATATATATATATATATATATTTAGTGGTGGACCAGATGTCAGTTTTTCAACATCTGCGGATGCGGATGCGGATTTTTAAATTCAATATCCGCGGATGCGGATATTTAGTTAATCTATCAATATAATATAGAATTATGAATATATGACATAATTTTTTAAATTTCATGATATTACTGTTATGGCAGGCAATGCGTAAGAATTAAAATTAATATTAATGTTTTCATTATGATAAAAATAATAACTTTCTCAAGAGTTTCAGCCACAGAAAATTCAATGAAACAAGTGTCATTCAATTTTCTGTGTTACCACCTATTTATATTTTGAGGTTTATATATTTGTTTGTGCATTAATAAAAAATTAATACTTTACTTGAAATGTGCATGACTGGGCCTTATAAGCTACTTTATAAGCTAATTTAATTGTAAATTGCATAATTTATTAGAGGTAATATACGCATAACATCCGCAGTCAGAAGTGCGGATGCGGATGTTAAAATTGATGCGAATATCCGGTCCACCACTAAATATATATATATATATTAGCCACCACCCGTATCTCAGTGGGTAACATGTCTTTAATTTAATTTTAAATGAGCTGGGCACTTGCGTTTTTTTGCGGTACTGCGGTACTGCGGTACTACCGTGTTGGTCGGTACCGCGGAAAGTACCGCGGGAAATTTGAATGCGGTAGCGGTACTGCTGTACTTTCAGCGATCCTTTGCGGTACTGCGTTATGCGGTACCGGTTTGGTAGTGCGGTAGTAGTACCGCAGTACCGCAGTACCGCAAAAAAACGCAAGTGCCCAGCTCTGGGTCACCGTCACACGTCACTAACATCGTTCCCTTACACCCGAAGTGAAGACATTGAGGTCGGGGGTTCGACTCCCAATAGTGCTGGTAATTAAAGTATGGTTAATTAGTTTTGGGGAAAAGTAATGAATGATGAAATTTTCTAATTAATCAATGATTAACTGATTAAAAGATTATTAAAAATTAAATACTTCTGTAGAGGGTAAGAAAGAACTTTATTGTTTGTGTTACGTGAGATAAGACCGAAGAAAACACTATTTTGTTCAACCATTTAGTTTGCTTTAGTTCAAGAAACCAGGCATGAGCGGATTAACCAGTTTATACATGCAAAAATGGTGCCAAATTCAAATGCCACATTACAAATTTTATGATAAAATTATGTCAAAATTATGGGGGAAATTACTAATTTTTCATAATTTTCTAAAAATAATTTTTATTAATTAATTAATTAATAATTATATTCGAAACAATTACTAACTGATTAACTGTTTAATCATATTCATGCCTACTGGTAATAATAATTCACAGGCCTGCGAATGAGAACTTTGTAAGAGTTGTTTACTTACTAATAACTGATTTTATATAATTCAATTACGCTCATTTCGAATAAGGTGTCCATTTTTTTCTATCACGTAAGGATTTTCTGCAAACTGGAAGGGAAAAACAACAACATAAATAAATACTGTATTATTTATTTCAATTTACATTAGGTACCTATTTCGCTTTGTTATACTAATTACAAATGCAAACAACTTTAAAAAGAAAGAAGACTATTAACGTCAATTACATATTCATCTTTATTTGTCCTGAGTTTTCTCCTGAGATCTACAGTACTATGCCTTTTAGTCTCGAATGTACGCGCTGTTCCTTTTCTTTTATGTAATAATTCTGGAGTATCCCGTTTCAACATCCAGCAGTAAATCAGCCATCATGCTGATGTCCCACCTTCCCTGATATCTCTTCTCCATTTCCTTGATGTCTTAGTGAAACCAAGCATTTATAAGCATTTATAGGCAGTAGTTTTTAATGAAAATTTAATGAAAATTACTTACATATGTAATATGAAATATGACATTTTGTGAAAAATCTGTACGTGATGGCGAAAAATGAATATTATTTTCTGAATCAGCGTGCAAAAATTACTATATAAGTGATAAAATATTCCGGAGAACAAAGCCATCGTAGGCCTGTGAATCTAAGAGTTAGCTCAGTGATACGCATTAGTTGGTCTGAGTGTTATGCCAGTTTCCTTCTCACTAATTATTATTACGCGTATTACAGTCTCACTTATTTTTTTTAGGCGGGGTCGTGTCGGGTTATTAATCTGAAGTCGTGGGTTCAAGTCTCGGCCCTAACTTTAGGTTAAAGTGATTAAGGCACTTCTTTGGGTCTTCTTTGTCGGGTAGTGGTTCGTATCCCACGTAAACTGTACATCTCCTCAGTCATATGATTTTCTTAGATGTTAAGAAGGAGAGTAAACAATTAACCCCGTTATTATTATTTTATTATTATTATTATTATTATTATTATAGCCAGACTTAATTGTTTTTTCAAACTGACTCTGATTTCTCCGCACTTCTGCAGAGAGTTACAGGAAGCAGAAGAGCTTGTGGACGTTACATTAGCCTGTGAAGGTCGCCAAGTATCTGCTCATAAAGTGGTCCTTGCTGCATCCAGTCCTTTCTTCAGGAGGCTACTGAAGGTGATAATTTTCTTTGATTTGTAATAGAGGAACTAAGTTATTTCTACGCGCTATATATGTCTGTCATCATTCTTTTGCTTTGTAATTCAAATTTGAAAATCATGATTGACTTTTTCTGAGAGAGAGAGAGAGAGAGAGAGAGAGAGAGAGGCAAAACCAGACAGAGGCATCTGATGATGATACAACTTTGAGGAATGTCACTTAAAGGTGGACACATTTCCTCTCCCTCATATTCATCCTGTACTTGATTGCATGATTATTGCGTATTATGTCGTGTGTGTTTATCGGATGCAAAAGTAAAGCTAAGCCTACAAGAATAGAAAAGTTTCGTGATTAAGTTCGTGGGGAAGTGTGCAGTGAATTAGCCCTCGAGAATATTGACGGGAAGATGCTGACTAATCATGTCGTTCAGTACATTCTAAGTTAATATGAGAATAGGCCTACTTAAAATAAACACGATAAGAGTAAGGATAATTAGGTTACAGTATTTGTTATGAGAAAGTGCTCAACATTCGCATTTGCTTTTTTTTTTTTTCGCAGAGGATTCTACAGGGTGATTACAAATGATCTTCCCGATTTTAAACATTTATTATGAAAAACTAACAAAGCTACAGCGAAAAGCAAAATATACAAATAAAGAAGGACTCAAAAAGTTTATTTAGAAGCCATTGAAGTTCAATATGAGCTCCTTTTGTGGCTCTGTAGACATCAAAGTGGTATTCTGTTTCCCTCCATACATTTCGTAGCATATCATACTGGACTTTTCTAACAGCCTCACGTATCCTCTCCTTTAAATGTTCCAAAGTTGTTGTCAGTGGTGGAACAAAAACTTCATTTTTGACAGAGCCCCAGAGGAAGAAGTCAAGGGGAGTTAGATCGGGCGAAGGAATGGGCCACACACGCCCGATCCAACGATCAGGCAATTGCTCATTCAGGAATGTTGTAACCTCAAAAGTAACCACAAAAGGAGTTCATATTGAACTTCAATAGCTTGTAAATAAGACGTTTAGCGTTCTTCTTTATTGTATATCTTGCTTTTCGCTGCAGCTTTGTTAGTTTTTTCATAATAAATGTTTAAAATCGGGAAGATCATTTGTAATCACCCAGTATAGTTAAATAAAAATTGATGGCTTTTTATCGACACTGTAAAAAAACTGACTTCAGATCCTTTTCAGCAGTGTGTTTTATAGTTCTCAGTACGAGTATATGAGAAAAATATAAGCGAAAAATTTCGTATGCGACTTTCAAATTGATATTCCTAAAAAAACTTGGCAGCGCAGCCCTTGTAGTTAATTCAATGTTTAAAAATCTTAAGTATGCTAGACAGCGTAAATAATGAGGGCCTTTTATTTTGGTGGAATCAGCTATGAAGGGTAGCCCAACGGTAAAAATACTAGGCTGTTAATCTGAAGGACTACGGTGGGGCCACGTCGCAACACCACTTCCTGTTAGATCAGTGAGATTAAGGCACGTTGGGTATCTTCAGTAGTTTGATGGGAGACTGTCCTCCGTGTTCAGATGGTGTAGCGACCCGTAGATAGTTCAGACCCCACGTAAAGCTGTAGGTTCCCTTCGTCACATGACCCTTGCCGTTGCGAAGGAGATTAAACAACAACAATTATTGTTATCTTAATCTGAAGGTCGTAGGTTGGAATCTCTCTGCTCGTATTTCAGATATCAACAACTAAGGTGGTTCACTGGGTTTCCTTTAGTGGGGTAGCATTTCGGATTCCAGGAAGGTTACTGTATGTCCCCTTCCATATTATGACTTCCTGGTTGTTAGTACGTAGGCAAATTTATCTCAGTCATTCATTTTGAGATGGATGAAGCGAATATTAAAGAACACTAAAAATTGAAATTAAGATTTAAATCAAATGCACAAGTAACTATTTTTTTCTTTTCAAGTTACTGAGAAATGAAAGCCTTGGCGGGGATCTTGTACTGAAAACCATGTCCAGTATGTTTAAGAAGTTAGATAAATATCTCGAAAGCGGGCACATCGTTCCGGGTATTACGTTTTGACAACTTTCTTTTATTTATTTATGAGTAAAAGAATGAGTAAATGTGGTAAGAGATGCTGGTCATGTTGGAATTTAGAGAATAGAACAATCATCAAAAACTGATACTCGACTTACAGAGACAGGAAACTTGATGAGAACACTCGAGAGTCAAAAATTTCTGACTGGTTGCTAACTTTAAAAAGAAGACTACTGTTAAGTTACGGGAGACAGTATATAAGCGAGATAAAAGTAGAGCTGACCACCAGCTTTGTAAATAGATGAGTTTGCAGCAGTCTGTGCCTTAGAGAGGTTCATGAGTTGTCAGCTGCACTGAGAGTTTTCAGATGACCCCCTCAATAAGAAAGCTAGGAAGCTTCATGGCAACACTAAACACGATATGTTCATTGAAAGAGGATCTACGGGGTTTAATTGTAGGAAACCACAGTACAGTGGTTGGGGTAAAACAATAGTTTATTTTTAATAAAAATTAGATGATATGAGGGCTTGTAACGAGATATATGATGGATTACGCAGTACTTAATTATGTATTTCTATTTTATATTCTATACCCTAGTTTCAAACGTTTAAAATAGCATATCTTAGTTATTAAAGATTACAATATCCTGGTCTTGGAAGCTTAATATACATCATACTTTCAGTATACGTAGTCGAGGAATCATACAGCAGTTTGATAACAGCATTCCTTCGACTGAGTGTAGAGTAGAATAAAAATTTAAATTTACGTGTAAATAACTGGATGTCAGCGACCGTATAGCTCAGTGAGTAACACCGTTTCCCTTCCCTTTAACCGAAGTGAAGACACTGAAGTTGGGGGTTCGCCTCCCGATGGTGTTGGTTAATAATAATCCAAGAGGTAGAACAATGGGCGGCATTAGTTGGCCAGAGCGCTATGTCAGTTTTTTCATTTTTAACTCCCCAGGGTAGCCTAGTGGTAAACTGCCGGGTTATGAATTCGAAGGTCCTGCGTAGTGCGTTGGTTCAAATCTCGTCTCGGACTTCAGATATAAAGGTGCCTCTCTGGGTCTCTCCCAGTTGGGTGGTGGTTCATATCTCATGTAAAGGTGTGGGTTCCCGCCGTCATACGACCTTTATCGTTACGGAAGAAGTTAAACAACTCCATCAAACATTATCATCATTATTCTCCATCCCTACGTACAGGGTTGTACATAATCTTTTGCTAGGGGTTACAAATCAAAGTAAACAAAGGTACGAGTACAACAAAAAATAGTATACTATTTGAAAGCTTTGTTTAAACTGAATACAAAAAACGTATTAATATCTCATATACTTGCCATTACCCTCACGCACAGCTCTCATATATTCAGGGTATGATCTCAGCAAACGCTTAAATAAATCATATTCTAAGTTTCTGGAGGATAAGTTGAATGAGATGCGGGAGGACCTCTTCAGAATATCAGTAAGGATCAAGTTCCTACAGCACCAAATCTTCCACTTTGGCCTTGAAAAATCGCTCCTTGCTACGTTCAGATCAGGGGAATTTTCTGGCCATTAAGTCCGATCAAAGAAATCAATCCCAGAGTTTCTCAGAAGTCGTTTGGTGGCATTTGCATGGTGGCATGGAACACTATCATGAGGATAAACCACTTCCGAGATGTTTATTACATTTTGTGGATTCAAGAGAAATGGAATGACATTTTTTTGTGAGAATAGTAAGCCGATAATATACACTATCCCACGAAGCGCCTTCTTCTTTGATCATTCACATCATTTTGACAGCAGTGAAGCAAATGAATATCTTATTGCAACGAGAATTTTTGCAAAGCTGTTTGTAATGCTCATAGTCTCCAATATCTTCTAAGGAAAGTGTCATTTTGATAATTTAGCTGACGGACAGTCCAAACGAAGAATTCATCATTTGGTGTCGGGTACATAAAATCATCTTCATCTCACATACGCAGATAATCGCAAAACCAAAGTCGATTCTCACTGCTTGGTTGGGACGTCATTGGCTTTGGGATGACGTGGAAGGGGTTCGATCCTTGCCTCGTGCGATGTCGTTGAGTCGTTGACCAGTCAACAGCCTTCTTTCGCCTCTCCAAGATGATTTTGGCAACTTGAGCGGAGCTTCGCAGCTTTTTTCCACTGTTTTCAGTTCCAATGTCTTTGCTCTCCAGCAACAGTTTTTTGGGCCTGCCTTCGCCAAATTTTGTAAAGCAGAGTCGTATCCCTTCTTCCAAGTGTCAGTTGCCGATCTTTCACGACGATGAAAATTTTGGGAGATCTACTTGCGCTGAAAGTTGCCCCTACTTCCATTGTTTCTCGATAGTCATTTGCTCGAATTTGGTCTACCACACGTTGTTCTTCACTATCTCCAACGACACCAGCCATCGTCACCTTCAGTTATTGATCTGAAATCACATGAAATTATTGATTAAAAAATGTATAACACATCTACTATGGCAGTCCAGTAAAGTTTGCAACTCCCTAGCAAAAGGTTATGCACAACTCCGTACATTACGTCAAACGCTTCCTGAATGAAGTGGTGCATTGATGAAAGAATGTTCTTTTATATTAACTTAATAATAATAATATTAATTATTATTATTATTATTATTATTTTAAAAATGCTTTTTAGAATTAAGTATACTTAGTTAAATATTTAATTTGTCTTCACTAATTTAATTTTTTTACTAATTAACTTGGTTCACGAAGGTTCTGAACGCATTCTACGAATAAATTCTAAAGCATTTCTCTTCCAATATATGTTTTTTTTCCAAATTCTCCTATAACTTTACTTTCAAAACTAATTCTGTTAGCGGTGACTGAGAGAGAGAGAGAGGAGAGAGAGAGAGAGAGAGAGAGAGAGAGAGAGAGAGAGAGGAGAGAGAGAGAGAGAGAGCGAATCATTTAATTCTACTGTTTTCTACATTTTATGAATATTTGTTTTATACAAATTTATGTTCAAACTTCTCATCTGTATATAACTTAATTTAAAGTTTGTTATTTTGCCTTTTCCTAAACTAACCTAGAGTGGACCTTATGGTCTTTATTATTCTGTATATTGCCTCATATCTCACTCACTCTTTGCTTTCCGCCTCACACACACACACACACACACACATATATATATATATATATTATATATATATAGGTAAGATATATTTCATTATATGCCATATAAACATTTAAGTAACCACTTACAGTATATTAAATATAAAAAAAGAAAATTACTTTGAACGAAGATGGATCATATAACATTTATGAAGAGCTTTCATATTGTACGTATTATTATTTCAAATTAATAATGACTTTTTCAGAATAATTGAATTGGTGCATTTTTAAAGAGTGAACAAAATGTCATGCGCTATGAAACTTAAATAAATTAGTTACTGGCTAAAATTGGCTTCTTCTATATTAAAATACGGATTCTTACAAAATAACAAAGCTTTATGTGAGCTTTTTCATCCTAAACAAAGAATTGGTATTTCTGGCAATTTTGTATTCATTATTTCCATTTATAATTCATATTTTCCATATAGTTGGAAAAAAGAAATTTGGTTGTAAATGTGAAGATTGTACAGGTCTGATGTGTGTGTGTGTGTGTGACGTCTCGCGCATTTTCGTATATGTACACGCGCATTGCCCTATATGAAGTCTTTGTTGTTAACAAATGAAATGATTCGGTATGTAGAATCTGTTTTCAAAGTCAGGATAGGTGTAGGTAGGTATGATCCAGTGTTACTATGGTAACCGATGGTACTTCTTTTAACTCTAAATTTATTAGATAGGACGATAATAAAACCAGGAATTCAGTTTATTCATAATTTATTATCCGATCTCTTTTAGAGCAACCCTTGCCAACACCCAATTGTGATCCTGAATGAAGTGCGTTACAGTGAACTAACGCCACTGCTTCACTACATGTACCACGGCGAAGTCAATGTTCATTACGATCAGATAACCAACTTTCTTCGCACTGCGCGACTTCTCCAGGTCCGAGGACTTACCGGAGATACGTCAGATACTTTTCCGAGTAAAGAAGAAAAGGTGAAGGAAATCCCAAAAGAAGAAAAGAAAATTATTCCAGAAAGACCTTCTACTCCAGAGTCAGAAGAACGGCACATTACGTCCAGTCCTACTCCAAAGAGGCAGAGAATAACTAATTCGGTGGGGTCTTTCGGGGTTTCATTCAATGCGTCTCAAGGGGCATCGCCCGTTTCTCCCCTTCGAAGGGTAGAAGACTCAATTCCTCCTAATGTCAGCCCTCCAACACTTGGCAGTATACCTGCAGGCATGCCCCCTTTGCCCCCGATACCAGGATTATCTCTGCCATTGTCGATGCCCTCCACCATCACTTCCCTCCCTCCTGCAACGTCATCTCTCCCTCCTGGCATTCCATCCCATTGCCCTCCCTCCATTCCAACGTCCTCTCCTTTTCCGCACCTCTTCGCCCCTCATTACAGTCAACAGCATTCTCAGGGACATTCAGATGACGCGAGTGATACATGTGCCTCGGATCGATCGGAAGAAAGACCTCGTGGAGAGATAGACGTTGATGACGATCACGAAAATTCTCTAGAGAAAATGTCTGGTCTCGCCAACATGGCTGCTCTTAAAGGTTAGATAATACGCAATTCCTCAAATTAAAAAACTGCAAAGATACGCAGTTATCTTGTGCATAAAGGATTTATATACCAATTTATCCTATTGAACGCTAGCGCCCGTAGCTCAGTGGATAACAGTTTCCCTGTAAGCGAAATGAAGACACTGAGGTCGGGGGTTCGACCTCCGATGGTGCTGGCGATAATAATAATCCAGGAAATAGCGAAATAGACCGCATTAGTCTGGCATGAGCGCTGTGCCATTTTTGTGGCCATCCTCACTCAATATTCTTATCCTATTGAACTCTCAGTCTTTTAATTAAAGTTTCTTCTCCTTTAGGCCTAGCTGGATTTCCAGGACCTTCTGGCCTTATGGGGTTGGCATCGGGAACTGGTTTGGGCCCAAACGCCGACCATTCTCCAGGTGGGTACTATTACGCAGTTTTCATAACTTTTATCCTGCAAGAATTTTTTTAAAATTTTATTATACATTTTTATCACTAACATATATCTAAATTTTTAATGCACTTCTCGATAAATTTTTCACTTAAAAGTTTGTCATTTTCTAAAAATAACATTATTGACCAACATTTTCTGGTCATTTAATCTGCATGCTTATTTATAAGCATGATTATTTTCTTATTCATCGGGTGTTTGTCTTATATTTTCTATTTTCGATAACTTCTTAAAGCTTTGGTGTTCTTGAAAAGGTAAAGTACCCGTTTCAAAGGTTTTTCAAGTCGGTGGTAAAGAAAATCCATGAATTAGTTTTGTAAGATCTATAGTGCAATTTTCTTTTACTCATTTCAATGACATTTTACTTCTCTTAAAAACTTTGGGAAGCTAAAATAATTACGCTTCAAAGCTTAAAAACCGTTTTTGATATATTATAGAAATTTTTAATCTGTTTAAATGCTACACGCTCAAATGTAAACCATAAAATTACGAGCTCTAAAATTCACTCATTTCAGTGAAGTTCTATATTTACTTTTCTTTAAGATATTATTGGGGTTCTTAAAAACAAACTATATAATTCATACGCTTCATTCATCAATATGAAATAAGCTTTTAAGCTTCTACCTTCACGGACCAAAAAGAAAGAGCTTATGTATGTTGTTTTAAAAGAAAGCAAACTATAAGCTGTTGTGTTTGGCTTAAGACTCAAAAAATGCTAATTCTCGACTGGCCTTAATTTGTTATCAAAACAGAAGAGGAAAAAGTAAATAGCCACGACGCTTATACCGTCCGCACTGGACCCAAAGTTGGAAACAAATCAGGTAAGCCGGCAGATACTTTTTTCTTAACATTTTCCTTATATATATATATATTTATATATATATATATATATAAATAATATAATTGCACTTCATCAAATAACATCATATATTTTTTCTATTTTTTTCTATATACTCTTTATATAATAGTTCCGTGTAATGTCTAGCGTGATGTGGTTTCATTTTTTAAGATTTTTCTTCCTTTGTCTAAATGTTGAAGTCAGATTGTTGTTGCACGTTATTTAGTTTTGTGGTGATCTTTATTATTCTTGTGAACTTCGTTGAACATTTTCTTTCGATCTCAATATATTTTGTAATCATTTTTAATTTTGCTAATTTATCATTTATTTCTATTTGAAACTTTAAACCTATATGATTAGCAGATGACACAAATTGAAATATATATATATATATATACACACACAGAATGTCTACAATGAATCAATATAAACATTTGTTTGAAATACGTCCCCCACTTTACTTCTATCGTTTTCTTTCGTTCCAGATGAGTAAATAATAATGGGAAGAAGAGAACGATGAAGATATTACAAAAAAGGAGATTAAAATAAATCCTTTCTTCGCTAATAAGTTTAAACAGAAGATAATTCAGAAAGATTCAATTCCAATAATAATAATAAATGCCACAATAACCACCTTGACGACGATGAACTACTGAATGGATTCAATATAAAAAACGAAAATTTACCAACGTTCATAAACAAATTCGTTTTTCCAAGTGATTTTATAAGATACTCCGGCATGGCACTCTTCCTGGCACTCCATTTTGTTTAAGAGAGGCCCATATTGGAGACACTCATCGGACAAGCAATATTTGTCGATTATTACCAAGCAAGAAATTCGACAACGAAAAATGCGCCGAAATTAAACCATAGAGAAAACAATAAATAAGTATATCTAATTGCCTACATCAAATGAAGACTTCAATCAATCAACAACGTTTTTAATAAAAACAGAAGCCAATATCAGCTGACTTTGTTACTAATTCCTTATCTATAAAGAAATAAATTTATATGTATAATAATCTCGCATTCCTAAATAATCTTTCTCGTGTTTGACTTTACCATCGACAAAGCGTCGTTGAATACTTCAAGAAAAAAAAAAGAGATCGACAAAAAAAGATCGAAAAAAGATTCAAGAAACGTCGAAGAAATTTTATTAAGAGATAAATAAAAAATTAAATTCAAGCGAACGTCACTTTTTGAAGAAATTAATCAACAAGAAATCGAATACTGCTACAAATATGATTGAAACTCCAAGCTCTGATAAATTAAAATTGCAGAGCCAGGAAGTAATTAAAAACAATATATATATATATATAATACAACCCGCAAGGAAAATGAAAAACTCTTCTGAGCGCTTTCGTCTTTTACAAGACCTCGAAAAAAGGTAAAAGACAAAGGCGCTCGGAATCATTTATCATTATACTATATATATATATATATATATGATGAATAAAACCACGAAGGAAAGGATGTCATTAGACGAAAGCGCTTGAGCACCATTTTGTGTTTCCTTTCCTTCGTGGTTTTATTCATCATAAATATTTTTTCACGTGTTACCTTCGTGAAATAATTTTCATATATATATATATATATATATATATGAAAATTTAAAGTCCTTAACTACTAAGTGTATTAGAAAAATTAGAAAACAAGTATTTAAGTATTTGAGTGAATTATATAGTTTACTTAATATTACAAGCTAATATTATAGGCCTACACTATATATATATATATATATATATATATATATATATATATACACACACTGATAAATTATATATATATATATATATATATATATATATATATATATATTATATATATATACAGTATATATATATGTATGTATATATATATATATATATATATATATATATATATATATATATATATATATATATATATTTTAACTCTCAGTCATGCTTATTTTTAGTCTTTTAATTGTAGATTACGTCATTAATGCTATTTTGATTGACAAAATACATTTCTTAAAGAAAGATTGACGTCCCTTCAGAAAACTTTGAAATAATAATCGTAAGTGAAGAACCAAAAATGCAGGTAAATAATATTCATATTTTGCATATAACTTCTCAAATGTTGAAATATGTTGAAACTATAATTAAATTTCCAACATTCAACTTTTTTTTTCGAATACTGAATGTTAGCAATGTATAATAGGCTGATGATATAACAAATCACGCAACCACGACATATTTGTAATAATATACTTGTAATAATATTAAAAAAAAAAATATTATTTTTGGAAGGGCGATTTTAATTAATTCCATGAAAACAAATCTCCTATTTGCAGTTGCAATTTCGTATAATGATCATTATCAACTACCCTCTCTCTCTCTCTCTCTCTCTCTCTCTCTCTCTCTCTCTCTCTCTGAATGTTACATTCGAAGAAAATAATTCGGATAAATTCATTTGTAAAAAAAAAAAATGTTTTTTTATTTATTTTATTTATTCTTTTGCTCGTCATTCGTATCACGCAATAGCTTCTATCGCTGGCAAAAGGTTACGATTCAGTCACAAAGTTGTGCTCTTTCGCTCCCCAAATTATTTCCAACCTCATTTAATCACTCCGTTGTGAAAGAAAGGATCATTCTATCTATCATTCAATGATTAGGAGTCGAGTTGCATGCAGGAATTGAAGCCAAAATAAACTTTGATGTCATTTCGTTTACATGCGATATCAATGCTTTCGGATATTGAAACATCACATGAAAAAACTTCATTTATCTTCGAAGTTTTCATTGTGTCGGGTTAAAATATACCCCGTTCAAAACTATCTATCTATCTATGTATCTATGTATCTATCTATCTATGTATCTATCTATCTATCTATATATATATATATATATATATATATATATATATATATTGAATTCAAGAATCTTTTGTTTGCGTAACGTTAGGTTTCAATTAAAACACGGAAAAATGTTCCTTATCGAATTTTTACTGTTTTTTTTTTTTTATGTTAATTTATTTTTAAGCTCGTATGAAGCGTATAAAGCGTAGTTATACAGTTTATTGACTGTAAATTTAATTTAATACTTATAAAAGTTATAATTTATAACACGACGAATCTTAAATATTTGCTGCCTAACAAATTGTTTAATTTAATTAAAAGTAAAGAAAACTTTAATCGGCTTTTATGGCGTTGCATGGCAACAATGGCGCACCTAAAGACACGATATTTTTTCATTATTTTGGATTTATTATCTCGACAAAAAATATAAATATGCTATCGTCCGTACGCTGTAAAGTTTAACTGATCCATACAGACCACCGATATTTACCACCGAAATTTAATTGTTCCATTCTCTAAACGGATTATGGAACGATTTCTTGGCAAAATGAATGGTTTATTATAGAAGATGGAAAATCTTGACTTACTTTCTGGACCGATTTTGAACCAATTAATCAACAGTAAAAATATAATTGTTTCAAAATCGGTCCAAAAAGGAAAATGGACCAATCGATTTACCAAGAAATCGTTTTATAATCGTTTCAAATGGACCAATTAAATTTTTAATATCGATGACCTGTATGGATCAATTAAAATTTACACTGTAGCTCAGTGGATAACACTGTTTCCCTGTGGCAAAGTGAAAACACCGAGGAGGTCGGAGGTTGGACTCCCGATGATAATAGTAATAATAAATAATCCAGGAGTTCGTGCAATGGTCCGAGTTCGCTGTGCCAGTTTCTGGCCCTCCTGACTGTTTATTATTAAAAAAAACATACAGAGTAATCCGAAACTAAATGTATATCTTAAAGACGTCATTATGATTTCTGATAAAAATGTTACCTGATGATGGTGGACTGCGCTGACAGAAACGATTAGAAACTTATTCAATAAAAATAAATATTGATTCACATTTTTTTTATTATAATTATTATTATTATTATTAAAACTATATAATTAATAATTAGATTTTGTTTATTTTAATTTTGATTCAAGTGAAGAGAGAAAAAGGATGTACTTCAAAGTTATTGGCAGTCGTCTAAACCTCTGAAATGATCGTGAAAAAATATAAAAAACAAAAACTGTAAAAATTTCTAATCAGTTGTAGTATTGTTACTGCTATTTTACTGTTATAGGGTTATGATACTGTAATATGACTAAATATACTTTATTTTTAGCGTGTATTTTTTATATATTTGTTTTCTTAATAACTGTTTTGATCATACAAGAATACAATGTTGTTATTTTGTAGTATGTAATAGTATGTTATTGTATGTAATTTGTACGCATTGTAACGTTGGAAAAGTACTTTTTTCTCTGTACCAATTCATTTATAATCTTAAAACACTCTTTTTAAGTATAAACTTGAGAAATTTCAACTAATAATAATTATTTGCATATAAAAACTATAATTTTATATTAAAAATAGTTTTATATTGAAAATAACAGACAGCGTTTGGATGAACGACAAAGTTATAACAACATTTAATAATACCACTTAAACGATATTAGTTGTAATTATTAGGTTATTAAAAAGCTGTAATTAACTCTATATTAACGGATTTCTTTTTATGGGTTCATGCTATGCATAATGTGTTCGAGTAGCCACGTCGTAACACTGCTTCTCGTTAGATCAGAGAAGTTAAACGATATTGGGTCTGGGTTGTAGTTGGATAGTGGGGCGTCCTCCCCGCCCAGATGATATTGC
Organism: Bathynomus jamesi; assembly: GCA_023014485.1. Lineage (NCBI taxonomy): Eukaryota > Metazoa > Arthropoda > Malacostraca > Isopoda > Cirolanidae > Bathynomus > Bathynomus jamesi. The sequence continues at coordinate 177,272 of JAJOZX010003009.1, read as the reverse complement.
GACCAGTGGTTCGAATCTCACGTAAAGCCATAAGTCCCCTTTGTCATCAGTCAGCCATAGAGACGGTTTGGTTAGGTCGTAAACTTTTTGTGTCCAAGCGCAGATGAATAAATGAAGCTTTGAAATTATAATTTGTATTTCAAACTGTAAAATAAATCTATGTTTTGCCGAACCTGTTTTTTATTTGTCAATTTTGTGTGTGTTTTTATTTATTAAAGATGGAGAACATTTGATCGGTAAGTTGTTACAAAATTAATAATGGTTATATTTCCGTGTATGTGAACAAACATCCGGCAAAATTACCCTTATCGATAATTTTATTGCTTTAAATCAACTACACTTTGCAGTGTACATCTTCTTTATTTACTAGCAATTTTTTTTTTCATTCATCATAAGTAGTACTATGAACATTGTCACTCGCTAATCTTATAATCTTATATACAGCATATATATATATATGAATATGAAAATGGAAAACTTTATCGTTCAAAAAGTCAGGAAAGTCCAAAAAGAAATTTACAAAAAAAGCCACTATCCAATGCGATTTGCATTAATTAATGAGTTAATTACATTAACATGCCTTGAAATGAATATGGAACATTTTAAACATTTATGATATGGTTCCATAACTTTATGGTTCCATAATTTTAAACATTTATGATATGGTTCCATAACTAAATGTATTTCCCATCGAGTACAAAGTTTCAATGTATTTGTCAATGGGTGCAGAGGTTTTGGATAATATATATATATATATATATATATATATATATATATATATATATATATGTCGAATCCAGTTAGTTTAATAGTTTTGACGTTTTAGTTTCTTTGGTGATTAAAGAACTAACGAATACTGTAAAACAAATATGTTTATATGACGTTAATTTTTAATAAGTGTTTAATATTCTTCAGCTAAGGTTAAAGACATCTAAAACGAGTTAGGTACATTGTTAAGTACGGCTCCCTTAATTCTTTCGACTTTCTGAGTTTCTTTCATTTATACTGACTAATGGATTGAATCTCATATATTTATTAAGGGATTTCGTGTGGGATAAATCCGTAGCGAAAATGTTGTTTCTCTTGGACAGATCCTTTCTTGAATTGGAGGAACACCTTTGTCAGATCTATCAAATAGACAATACGATTAATTGCGTTTCTGAGAATTTTATATGTCAAATTACTCAGTTTTGGAGATCGTCTTTAAGTAAAATTAGTAATACTAACTTATTAACAAAAATTAACATTTTTAAAGTTAAATGTGAAATTGTAATCATATATGTCGATGTACAATTTCGGGGAAGAAAGTTCGCCTAGGAACACAATTTATGAAAACCATAAAAAATTTCTAATTGTTAATATTGTGAATTTTTTTTTTTTTTTGATGACTAATAAAATTCCAAAAACAAAACTCAATCATTATTACTGATTAGTAATTTTTTATGCTTTTAGAACTTTCATGTTTCTAGGCGAACTTTTTTCACCAAAACTGTACGTAAGAAATGATAATAATAATTAGTGTTCTTCAAATGTTTTACTTTATTAGTCTTCGTTAATTAACATTGAATTCATGAAAATGACGCTTTTTAACATCGAACAGCAAGAAATGGGACGGTTAATAAACGTCATAAACGTTCTATTTTTTGCTGTGTGTGTATCTTATACAGGGTGGCTTAAAAGTCTTGTCCAAAAAATAACTATACATTAAATACCTTTGGGACAGGACTCACAAATCACCCTGTATGAACAGAATTAATGGATTTAAGTTTAAAAAAAAAGAAATTCAATGAAGGTAATACTTACTTCCCTTGCAGGACGACCTCGTTTCGATTTCTATCGTGTGAGAGCGACTGATCCCCGTCCTTGTCACCTGTGTGGGAAAATTTACAAAAATGCACACACGTTACGAACACACATGGAAGATAAGCACTCCAACTGCAACGGATTTCGATGTGTATTGTGTGGTACTGTCGCTAAATCAAGAAATTCGCTTCATTCTCATATGAGTCGGCAACATCGTGGCATTAGCACGAAAGACCTACCTCTTTTGCCTATGCCAGCCCCCTGGAACCCCGAAATGGCATCCAAGTATATCCAACTAGTCGGTGGGGTGGGAGAGGTCGTGCGGCAGAACTATCGACGGCCGGACAGAGAAAATAGCGGGTCTCGAGATCCTAATCGAGAAACAGCTTTAGGTAGCGATGCGTCTACACCAACATCCCAAGAGAACGGAGCGCTCTCTCCTTACTTGAAATCAGACAATGAAAAGGACAGGCGGTCTTACGAAGCGATGACGCGACAACTCGATATGACCAATTATGGGTCGAAACCAGCTGCCGCCTCGCTACTGGATACTTATCTTCAAATGATGAGAGCGTCTGGGGTTGATTTAATGCATGGTATGCAAGAAAAAGCCTGGGAAGAACTACGTCAAAATGCCGTAGGAGGTCGAGGAGGTGTTTTAGATCTGACAAGGAATACGGGCTCACCACCAAATTATGACGATGATGATGTCAGAGGCTCAGACCATTTCAGTGACGATGAGTGTAGTGGTGTGGGGAAAGGGGAAAAGACTAATGGGAGAGATATTGTGACTGTGACTCCGAGGTCACCCGAACCCTCAGACAATGAGGACGAAACAAAATGGGCAGTTCAGTAGAAAACAAATGCATAGTTTCACCAGTGATTCAAGAAATCCTGGTTTCCCTTACGATACTTCTCTTTGAGACTAGTTTACTCAGTCTAATGGTAAATGCTATTTTTTTTTATATATAAAGTAGTTAATGAAATATTAAAATAATAATAATATAATAATAATAATTGGAAGGGAACACAAGATTTCGTTTATGCAATTAATTAATTAATGGTGCACAATTAAAAGTTCATACATTACACAAGGAGCACATTTTATAGCTCTTTAGTACGTAAATTAAGTATAAATAAGTATATACACATATAAATGTATTTATAATAAGTATCTGTAAATGCTTATTTATACGAAAAACCTAAACAACCAGATAACCTGATTAGCCCTCACATTGTTACTGATTGTTACTGTTCAAAAACTTCTCGTGAGTGGTTGACTTGCTGTCCCTGCTCTTATTAAAATAAAAAAAAACAATTTTGACTTTTTAAAAACGAAAAAACTGTAAAAAAATTACAAATTTTAGTGCTTATAAATGGATGCAAGTGAAAACTTATGCCTTCAGAGAGGAAACAGGGATTGCTGGTGCTAGGTTTAATGTTGCTGCTAAAACGTCACTTTTTTTTTAACGTGGGCACTAAACTCAGGTGGAAGTTTGATGCATATATATTTTATGTACTGTCTTCTCTATAGTGTTTGTTTTGAAGTTTAATGTACAATCTTTAGAACCTTCAGGGGCATCACAAAACCTACTATACTCTATGTTGCTAGAATCTTTTTAAGTTCATGTTTGTGAATTCTCCGTCCATACAGGGTATAACTTTCCCATTGCAGATCTTTGAAATCATATTTAGCTCATTGCAAATGTCTGCATGCCTAGATTCACATCACTTATGATCTCAGTGTAAATATTTATAGAAAAGATGCAATTGCTCCCTTTCTCAGAGAATTAGTCAAGTATGAAATTCCGTATTATTTTTATATTTCTTCTGACATTCCAGTCAAGTAATTTGAAACTTAATCTGTCCAGTCATATTCAGCCATAAAGTGCAACTAGTCAAGATATTTCACAATTGCTTTGTAGACTGCACCAGTATCTTTGCCGCCACGAAGCCATGACGTAGATTAATAATAATAATAATGTTATCTACTCGAGAGCAGTATCCAGGCCGAGAGAAAGGCCGCTCTTCTTAGAAAGTCTGAAACTCTGGATGGTGAGCCCTGATTCATCCCAGTGGAAAATAAGTGTCTGATGGGCAGAGAAAGGCACCTCAGTTATCATCGGAGGGGAGAGTACTTTAGATTTAGGATTTAAGATAAAACTGTATCGCTACTTATGGGATAGACCTGCTTTCATATTAGTTAAATTTAGGAGCTGCTCTATTATCACGCCTTTACTTTACTCGAATATATAATAAATATAAACTCCGACCTACAGTATTTCCATAGTGATTACCCATTTACCTCTCTGTGATATAGCCCCTATAATAGTTCTACATGCCAATAGAACCTATCCTGTGATGTTTCCACTTTTTGTATTTACACAACATAGATTATCCATGACAAAGCCGTTATGCATTCACTATGCAATTTATTTAGCGTGATGATACGAGCAGCGTTAGACAAATTTCCATTGTGTTTCGAAATGTTGCGTACCTCGATTTTCCGTGGCGTCTGAAAAGCTTTAATCTACTTACAAATAGTCTTAATCACACAATTTCAAATAGAACATTATCCTTAATAGGCGCCAACCAATCAGTATTCTTTTGTAAAAAAGTATTGTACTTTTACTTTTGAATTCCTTTGAGAGAGTCTCCTACAGATAGGCTCTCGGTCCATACCACTCTCTTTCATCAAAGTGTGACGTCACGTGAGATAGAGGGACCCTCGTTTCGATAAACCAAGTTATCAATTACAGTTAGCTGATGTGAATGTTTGGAATTAAGTACGATTATGCTGTTAGAGAGAGAGAAAGAGAGAACGAGAGAGAGAGAGAAAAAAGAGAAAGAAAAGAGAGAAAGACAGCTATACTGTGTCAGAGGAGATGCATTGCTCTTCAATATATTTCATGCAGTATAACAGAGGGCATGTAAATATAATATATATATATATATATATATATATATATATATATATATATATATAAACATTTATTTGTATAAGCACATCAGTAATTACATTATCAGTTTATGTATTAAGTTTGGAACGAATTACTAGCTTTAAGTTTGTTATTGTATATGTTCATACGTGATTATTTTTCTTTAATCCTTTTTTTTGGTACTTATACGATATGATACGATTCATTTTTATTATTTAAGGTGTTTGGGAGTAAGTCTTTACATTAATATAGAAAGTGTTGAAAAACAGAAGGTAAAAGTTACTGAAACACCCACACCATTACACTTCATACACACACCTATCTACAGTATACTCACATAAGCCACACCAACATTGTCTTTAACGTTCTTAGTGGTACGCTACTTAGCAAAAATGGTTTTCGAAAATAGTTATGAAATGTACAATTTGGGAAAAATGTTCGTCTAGAAAGTAAAATTTCTAAAACAAAAAATTACTAATTGGTTTTGTTTTACTTTTGGTATTTTATTCCTTCTTGATGACTCTAATAAAATTTAGAAAACAAAACTCAATATTTATTTATCAGTAATTTTATATACATTTCAGAAATTTTATATTTGTAGGCGAACTTTTTTCCGAAATTTTACATCTAAATAAATATTAACAAATATAAGAGTCGTGTAACGGTAATTTTGGCAGAAAAGGAATCAAGGGCTAAAAATTAACTGAATATTTGAAATTATTTTTATTTACTTTTGGAAATTTGATTTTCTGTTTTGACAATGTAAAACACCGCAACACTGTGACACCACAACACCGCTAGATCAGCGAAGTTAAGTAACGTTGGGTCTGTTCAGTAGATGAATGGGTGACCGTCCTTTGCGATTGGATGATGTCGCAACCTGTGGATGGTTCTGATCCCACGTGAAGCTGTGGTCCTTACCGTCACGTGACTTTTGCCGTTACTAAAATAACTATAAACATTATATTATTATTATTATTATTATTGTAAACTGTTTTCCTATTGTTTTTCCATTTGATTGTATTGTTAAAAAGTACGGTAAATATGTAGTTTTGGGACCACCAACTTTTTGGCAACGACCATGACCCCTGATTGGACGAAAGTTGGTGACGGAAAATTACTCACCACCATCAACACTAACCCGGGTATAAGATTCACTCTGATTGACTAGACATATAAAATGGGCGGGGTTTCTGACTTATTAAAAATCAAGTGCACACTAACCCGGGTATAAGATTCACTCTGATTGGTTAGACATATAAAATGGGCGGGGTTTCTGACATCAAAAATCTGGTGGCCAAGAAGCTACATATTAGCCGAAAGTACAAACGCATTGAACTTATTTCCTATTTTATACGAATGAACGATATGAATTTATTGATTATAAAAGATCGTATCACTTGATAGATTTCGAAAATGTGATGTTCAGTTCAAGACTTTAGGTCGGAATTGATCTAAATTCTTAACACTGGAAAACTGGATTTTTACACGCAGAGAAATAATTTACTCTAGAGTTATAAAATCTATTTGCATATGCAGTTCTTTTTTTTAATTTATACTGTAACTTGGAAGATGAAACTGTAAAAATCTACGAAGAAAGAGATTAAAATTGCCAACAGAAGAAAAGTCAGTGGCCTCGATCTCCATAATGTATATTAATTTGTTAGTTATACCGAAAATTGTGTTAATGTTCTTCATGTTTTTTAGTCCTTAATAAGCTTAAGTCCCATAATAGGAAACTGCACAACAGTTATATACCAAAACTCACTGTCATGTCATAAATGGCTAAACCTTTTCGATGATCTTTAAACACTTTTTTTTTTTTGTTTTAAATTAAAACAATTTTAATTATTGTCCAAAGTGTTTCTATATATATAAATTAAATAGTTACAGTTAAATTACGTATTTCGTAGGATTATCTCTACAATTTAAACTACTAAGAACACAATTTTGCAATGGCATCCTTCTCAATCTCAATTTAATCTATCCTACTCCATAGTATCTTAACCCGTGCCATAAACAGAATTATTTTAGAACCGTTGTCCTCGTACACACACACACACACGCATTACAATGTACTATTTTATGAACATTATAGCGTGTGATGTACGATCAACTTTCATTAAGCCTCTCTCATAACCCATTGCTGCAATAGTGATAAGTGCATTTTACCGATACAACAAAGTATTCTCCAATAGCCAAAATACATTTAAACTCCATAGATTAAGATTTGAGATTTGCACCAATCTACATATTTTTGCACAACCTTAGAACGAGTCAAGAAATTCTAGAATAAGATGTTATGGTTGTAATAACTTTTCTAAACTTTGTTTTGCAATTCCGTCAAAGTGAATAGAATACTCTTTTGTTGTTGAATCTTCAGAATTTTATCTTCATTGTCGTCCACAACAGATTTTACAGTTCTTCAAATACAAAAGTTGGATGGATGCCACTGCAGTTTATTTATTGTTCAGTTTAATTACTGATTATTATTAGATGCAAAGACGAAAGTTTGTACGATGTAAATAACTATGTTTATGTTGTATATTTTCAGCAAACTCATTTATAGTTTCAGTTCTGAAATATGTTGTTAGTTTCAGAGTAATAATGCAAAATTTTCATGGTTTGATGGTATTTTACTAATTGTTAAATTACCAGACCTAATTTATTTTCTAGTAAATTTTGAAAATCTTAAAGTTTGTGAAAAAGTTTTTCATTAGTTTAAATTCAATTAAAGTAAGCTTCAGCTAAAAGAAACCTGGTATTGTACTCTGGTTTTTAAGTTTGAAAATTTGCTTTTTAAATGTGAATAATTTTTATGTCTTAAAATTTAATATTAAATGTTGCACCTCAGTATATTGTCATAAAATGTAAATTAAATGAATATAAAGTTAACATAAGTTAACTGAGCAAGTACAAGATACTTATAATTTAATGTTTATCATCAGTTCGAGGATCGGCTCAAAAATGTATTTGTTTTGAGCTACTCTTTTTCTCTGCGCAAAAAATGCTTTATTTGATTTAATTTTTAACTTATCTGACCTAATTCTTAGGTTGTGCCTGGATTAGGTTGATCCAAAGCATTTTAGTTTACCGATACTTGCAAAGTTATTATTATTATTATTATTATTAATTATTATTATTATTGATTAAATATATGCTAATGAGGCACACATACACTCGCTGTGTTTAACGAATAAAACACACGGAAAAAATGGGAAAGCAAAACAGGAACAATAATGGAGGGATAACTTCAAGAAATTAATTTTCTTTTCCTTTAATAATGGGACACTAAACGCAAGGACAACCCTCCAGCCCCTAATCTTCGCTTTCCCACTCTTAAATGTGCACACTCCATTCACAAACTACCAAAGCTATATTCCATGTCATCCGACGTTCATCAGCAGTTATCATACGCAATAATCAGTCATTTCAGATAACACACCCTTAAGTAGTTGAAAGGCCAATTCTTTCCTTTTTACAAACAACTTATTACGAAGCGTCCAAGCTTTAGGGTTAAAATGTTGGTTATTAAGTATTTTATAAAAGGCAAACTTAAATATTCTCTATCGGTGAAGTATTATCTATAAGTTTTGTAAATACTCCTTCCATAGAAGAAAATTGTTATATTTTGAGATTGGCCTCATATTACTATCAGATAGATTTATGCAACAACAATTTGTAACCATGTTAATTCAGACTGCAAATAGATTAGACAGTCCATACTCAGAAACAAGTGTTTGTGAACATAGTAGAAAGTGGCAGAAGCTGTGTAGTTTTGTATGAACAGTGCTTCCACGAAAATAAAAAAATAATAAAAAAAATTACAAGTTTCTTTTTCCATATTCGTGTCAGAAGATTTTTTGTGCCAGAGAAACTGCGAAATGTTAAATAAATTAGGAGGGTAATGCTAATGGATGAACCACTAGTGATATTGTAGTAATACAGGGTACTCCAAAAAAAAGTTCCCCCAAATTTATTGAACATTTTCAGAACAATTTTGGGTCACCCTGTATCACAGGAATGGCTTCATTTGGGAAGTAATCCAAATACACGTTCATTATTATTTTGTTCTCCCAGCCATCACCATTTGTATTAATGAACAAACTGAAAAGGAATCTTCACGATTTATAACTAATAATAGTGACGTTGATCGAATCGCTGGCTTTCAACCGTTTCTGATTCCCAGGACACCCCGGAGAATTTTAGTCTCCTACTATCCCCCAACCCCGACCACCATCAACCAACATCCCGTAACTTCAAACTGAACATATACAGTTTTTGTATAGGTTTAATAAATGGCGGCTGTTTTGTTTCATTTAAAATTTCCATATATTTACTAACTTCTGAATTTTCAATTACTTCCCGGGATGCCGCGGTATTTCTGTCGGGAAACACTCGGTTAAATACAAAATATTGCCTCTTCACTTTAATAATGCGATATTTACTGAAGCTTGCTACAAGGTGAATCAAAGTTAATCAAAGTTTCATAAAATATATATTTCCAACCATGCATACATACATGGTCAATCTTGAATATCAAGTACTGTAAATAATTCAAAGATTAATTTTTAACATAGATGAATAGATGTATTTGTATTCATACCTATTATAAACTGAACATTTTGTGCCATTAGTCGAAGAGTAACATTAACCTAACAGTCTACCAAGCCTACGTGTAAATATAATTTTCATCTCTATATAACTTCATAATTTCCCTATTACGTAATACAATAAAAATTTAAATATGATTGCTAAATCTTAGGTATTATTTTGGGTAAATATTTGTGAACAAGAATAAATATACAGCGTGTCCCATAAATGAGAGTAGGATTAAAATATAGCTATTGAATTAAATCCTACAGTGACTTATGAGGCACCCTGTTTGAAGTTAGGTCAACGTAAAACTAATAAACTATTTAATTGAGAAATAACAACTTAAGATAAAATAATAGCAATTCTTAATCATTATATTAAGGATTTTAAAATATTTCTACTTTTGATTATTATAGCTATGACTATGAGTGACTAGTAGTGATATTAATACCTTGAAGAAAACCCAGAAAGGCTTTAAAATAAAACATCAATTAAAACCATCAACTTACAGTCGCTGCTTTTGATTTAGACAATGCCAAAATTCTCAACTCGAGGGTACATGTTGACTGCTACTACCCGCTTACTTTCGATCAACCTACTAACAATACGGTATAATTAAAGTATTGTACATTACCCACAACAGACAAAGCAACGTACGATACTGATATATACTCTCGTGTGTAACATATATAACATGGAAACAATGACAATATGGCAAAATTAATAGAAAAACGTTACTATAAACACGTTTAATTTTGAAAACAAATGAACTATCACTTCACCACCTTTTGTTTTAAACCTTCTAATAAAGTTCAATTCGGTACTCGTACGCACTGTCAGAGAAACCGTACAATCGACACCAGTTCACCTTTTGCCCTTTCAAAGAAACACTTTATTCTTGATTAAAAGCAAGCTGAAATGATAGCACACGAAGGATTTTTTGTTTTTCGGCTTTGAGAAAGGGAAGTCAATTACTGTTAGCATACCCTATATGGCTGGTTAGTTTGTGTTTTTGAAAGCAAAGGATCTTTCTCCTACACACACTGCCATACCCAGTAACTACCCACAACTACCGATTCCACTTCAGTTTTATCAACTACTAGAAGTTGATGGATTCATTTCATGAGGAAGAAAAGTAAGTTACTGCCAGCATAGTCAGACTCGAAAAATGCGAGTCCATGTGAAAGAATCATTAATTCCAGAAGAAGGTCCGATCCAAATCAATGACTGGACTACTGGAACCCATTCCTACCTTGCGCTGTCTTCATTTTGGTCTCACTGAGCGTTCAGGTCGCGAGTAGATGAAGGTAACATCCATGTCCTATATTCCCCGAGGAAGTAGGTGGGTAGCCGTCCCGCCGCCGCTTCGTCGTGACGTAAGATACAGAAAGGACAACCGCCCAGCTCGACAGTACTGGGGTTCGAATCCGCAACTCAGCCGAGTCTCAGCACTACCGGGCGGCCCTCTAATCGATTGAGTCACGAGATGCTCCAATCACAGGTAGACTTGATCAAAAGGAACATTGCGCAGCGTCTACTTTCTTCAAAGAACACACGAAAGATGACCCCAAATCAGGGAATAACGGCGCCTGAAAGCACTTTAAACTACGGCCCTCGCTTATTTTTTAATAATTAAAAATAAATAAAAATTCTTTGGTTAATTATTAACTAAATTATATAAGGTATAAATACAGGTCCACTCATAATTAAGCTTTTCTAACTTAAGAAAACGAATATTTTATTTTCTGGGTGCGAATCTGTTTCCTATATGAATAATTAAAAATAGGGTTTATATGACAAACTATAATATGTAAATATATCACCAAACACGAAGGAAGGAGTTACGTAAAACTCCAACCGAACGGAAACGACACGCACAATAATCATTGGTCCCTGGAAGATATTGGGGAGGAAGAAGGGAGAGAGTGGAAGGCATAACCTAGAATTTAGTTAAATTAATATACAGTCGATTAGATTCTTTACTATTTATAGCTCGAACTTGAACTAAAACTGAGATCCTATTCCCTCAATAATTACTCGGTACTAGTGAAGAACAGTTGTTCTTTGTAACTATGAAAAGGTCCTGTTAGGCTAATATGTTATTCATTCCATTGCCGTACTACATAGGAACAAAAATGATTTTAATTGAGAAGTAGCTGTTATTTCACACTATCTGTCAATCTTATAAAATTTATTTAAATTATCCACTAAAATATGAAGGGTCGAAAACCAAGAATTAAAACTTAGGGACATTAGCATTAGCCGTAACGGTTAACATTATTTGATAAAAATATTAACAGTAAAAACGTTTAACAACTTTTTTGTAAAACTTTGGTAGCAGTACGTACTTCTACTACGTTTTAAAATCATCTTATGCCTTTTATATACTGTATATATATATATTTAACTTCTCGTAATTAAGAATATTCACCTAACATTATGCCCCTATAAATCTGCGAACGGTTAACTTAAATCCGCGATTTGTAGGGCGTAAAAAGTGTATATAAAACTTCACTTAAAAATTGAGATTCCCTGCGAAGACTGCGCTGTTACTTTACTAAATTTCTATAGATGATCTGAAGCCTAATCAAATAGTATTCTACCATGATTATGAATGTTAAAACTAATACATCAAAACTCCTACTTAGAGAATATGTAAAAACAAAAACAAGTGTTTATTCTCCATCAAAATTACACTGAGACAATATTTAATCTAAATCTGGGAATATGATAATGGCTTAGAAAAATGATGTATTTACGACTTTCTTAATCTACTCTGTAATATTACTGTGCTCGTATCAATCTATCCTCATAATAAAGACACTACAGAATTTTATAAGAATTTGTGCATAAAAATCATGACTAAAAAAAATTACATTTACTTTAACCCTTTAGTACCCAGTGGGAATTGACTGATTTTGCTTCGTCTGACGTCAGACTATTTTATTTAGTTTTAGAAAGGACCCCTGAGCATTAAAGGATTAAAGAAGCATCTATTAACCCTTTCAAGAGTTAAATTTAAGAATGAGAATTATATTCCTATTACAATTGAGAGAAAAAATATAATTAATTTTCGAGTAACTTGTGTATATTGTTGTTGGAAAAGACTCGAGCGGGGGGATTCATACAAGTCTGTATTTGGGATCCCTTATAAAGATTTAAGAAATAAACAAAGCTACCTTTAAGAAATTTCACTTTTCGAAGATATAATGTAAATTTAATATTTTGGCTGAAGAGTTTCAGTTTTGAGAGTACAAAGTGATAATCTCTTAAAGAGTATATCTCGCTCGAATGATACCTTCAACACTTCATTTACACCATTCCAATCCGCAATCGCGCGGTGACATGGAACCATTTTGAAGACCAGGAATGTGCCGGAACCAACGAGTAGGTATCCCTTGATTGAGTAGTTTACCATTCACTCAACGGGTTCCTTATTTGTACCCGATTATGTAGCCACTCTGAAACGGCTTTGAGATTGTCTTCGTGCCACTGGATGTGCAGGCGGATTGTTTCCAGAGACTGTTGGAGAGCTCTGACAGCGGAACCAACATCCTTGTCACTGAAGAAGGTTTCCACCTGACGAAGCAAGTTTTATTATTCTCAAAGAAAGATGAAATCTCTCAACAGAATAAACAAATCAAACGCAAAATAGAGATGTGTGTGTCATGAAGACGACCACTTTAATTAATTTCTCTCTATTTTCTTTCAATTTTTAGTATAAACTTATAAAGGCCTCCTGTTTACTTCTAATGGATGGATCTCTTTCTTTAAAAAGCATAATCATAGGTTACAGAAACCATTACCAACTATACAAGTACATAGGCAACTTTCTTGACAGAATACAAGTGGCAGAAAAATTTATATTCCCCTTAATAATGAGTGAAGAGGCCCAGAAATTGGCACAGTACTCAGGCCAGACTAATGCCACTCATTACGCTAACTCGTGGATTACTGTTCCCAGTACCATCGTGAGTCGAACCCCCGATCTCAGTGTCTTCACTTCGCTTACAAGGAAACTGTGCCTACCTCCTCTAAATCGAAGGCCGTAGAGAAGTGTGACGACACTGCCTTAATGATGGCTCCTAAAGTGAAGGACCCCCTGCCAAAGAGATTCGAAATGGTGTGCCAATGCTTTCGCACCATTCGCCAAGCAGCAAGCTGACCCCCTGGATTACGACTCACTTCCATCAGTACAGTCAATATGTCTTGAGAGCGAATTATGCTCGCATCCAATGTGTTTTCAAGGTACCTAAAACATTACTCAACTAAGTTTTTAGAAAATACCTCAAGAGATTATTCTCGTAAGTTTTGAAAGTGATCGACAGTTTATTTTAGTTATCTGGACGCTTCCATAGTACACGCATGAAGAAATAAATGTTTCACGCAAAAGATTTAAAAACACACCCACACACACTTTTCCTCACTATGGTTATTTCTTCAATCTCTCTCTCTCAACAGATGGCGCTAGAGTATGAGAGTACTTTTACGAGATGAACTGTTATTACGTTCGAAAACCATATTCATTAAAAAGAAGTTTCAATCTATTTAATTTATAACATTAATATTACTTCATGTTTCTCAACTAGCGTCTTTTTCTTTATTTTTCATCCGTATTAATTCTAAGCTTACTTTTACTTCCAGTTAAACTTATTTAAAAAATGTACAACATGTATGTATATAATGTATATAAATATTTCTATATTAGGCTATACTGTAATTTGACTACAACACTGTAAACTGCCTTGGCAGAAAAATTGTACAGGCAAACATCTCGAAATGTGATCCGAATTATAACTAAGAAAGATTTAAATATAACTGCCAACATGTTCTTTTAAGAATGTAAGTATTAATTTTTCTCTATGGCGCCATCTGTTGCGTAAATGTAAATTATGAAATAATGTTTTTGGGCAAAATTGAAAGTTAATAATATAGTATACCACGGTTACTGCCCAATCAATGGCATTCCCATTCCCGTATATTGTGAAAATGCACAAAGTGAAAAATCCACATTTGAGAGAAGAGTTTCTTAATATGAGAAACAATGTCACTCCATTTCCATTCGCGATAAAGGTGCCAAATGGAAAAGGCTAATAATGTTTCCTAACCTAACTTAATTTAACCTAACTTGGACCAAAGTGGGAAAGCCGTGAATGAAAATGAGAATGGCATGAATTGGGAACAGACCTATTTGAAAATGCCTCCTTTGAAATTCTTACTCTCGGCTTTCCCACTCTCGGGGCATAAAATGGGAATGACATTAAGTGGGATGATTCCTCTATCACACGTCAGCGCACCCGCGTAGGCTTACCATTAATCTACCAATTCAACAGTAGCAACAACTTTTGATAATAACAACGAAATACAAAGTAATACTTAAAAAAACGTTTCGAGACAGATTTTGAGAGATTTAATTAAAAAAATTTCGAACCCCAATTGTTGCCCATTAATATAAATGGCTATAATCGGTTTTAAAAGGAGCACGATTCAGCGATGAAAATCGGCAACAAACGGCGGTGTGATATGGTTAAAACTGAACCACCATTTCGGACGTAACATACATCGGATTCTAAAACTTCAAATCGTTCGACGAATCTAATGAATTCACAATACATGCCGTTAAAAATCAACGCTGCTTTCGCGTACCAAGAGCTACTGGTAAGGCTTCGCTATTCGTCTTCTACTTACTGTTGCAAAATCCAAGGGTCTCTTGTCTCTGCAAGGGCCCTCAGTAAAAGCTTCTTTTCACTTGGAATGGATGAACCGTTGTATTGTTGCCAACAATACCACCAATCAGCTTCCAATCCGTGGCTAATGAGAAAGTTAATACCTAAATTATAAATAGTATGTACAGTAACAGTTTACTGGGGGGAGGGGGGAATTCTGATTTTAAAAAAATGTGATGCAGTGTCCATTTTATAAGGTTGTAACATATATTCTGCTCGATTTTTTAGTTCATTTAGAACAAAAATTAAATGACAATGACAAATTAATCATCAATATAATTTCCTTCTTTTCCTATAACTTCCTCCCACCTGTAGAAAAGTTTTTTATGCCACGTTCGAAGAAATCCCTTAGTTTCGAGTTAAAAAAAGCGATCACTTCGTTTTTGATAGTTTCCCTGGATTGCAACTTTTGTCCATCTAGGTGGTGTTGCAGACTTCTGAATAAATGGTAGTCTGAAGGTGCGATGTCCGGAGAATAAAGTGGATGAGGCATTTTTTCCCAACCAAATGCCTCCAATTGGGCAATGGTGATTCAAGCAGTGTGAGGGCGCTCATTATCCCGGTGGAATAGAACACCTCTGCGATTAATTAATGCAGGATGTTTTTCTTGTAATGCCATCTTCAATCGTTGGAGTCGTTGGCAGTAGACTTCAGCTGTGATTCTTTGGTTATCTGGCAGAAGCTCAAAATGAATAATTCCTTGCATATCCCACCAAACGCAAAGCAAAATTTTCTTTGGATGGGGTCTATTCCTTGGCTGAGGTTCAGGCTTTGTTTCACGGCTAAGCCACCGATGTCGAACATTAATATTGTTATAGAGAACCCATTTTTCATCCCTAGTGACGATCCGATTCAAAAACGGTGCCTGCAGTTGCCGAGAATGCAGTGATGTGCAAATATCGATTCGATGTTGAAGATTCACTTGTGACAAATCATGCGGAACCCATTTTCCAACCTTCACTACTTTTCCTAACAGCTTCAAATGACGATGAATGGTCATATGGCTAACGCCGAGTTGTAGGCCAAGTTCTCTTACAGTTACCGTTGGGTTTTCCTCCACTGTTGCTTTCAGCAACTCTTCATCTAACTCATTTGGTCGTCCTTTTCGTTGATAATGTTTCAGACTGAAGTCTCCATTTCTGAACTTCTCAAACCATCTCCTACGCATCCATTCGCTCACATCATTTCCATAAACTCTCTGAATGTTTTTTGCGGATTCACTAGCGTTAGATCCTTTATGGAACTCATACAGCATCACATGTCGAATATGATTTTTCGTGGGCTCCATGTTTTTTCAATTACTGTAATATCGTAGGGGTGGCGTTGTAACTATGAAAAACACCAGAGGAAATATTCATTAGCCTAATCCTACATTAGCCTAAGTCATTCTGTATTGTGATTAAAACCTGTGCGAACCTGTCGCCACGTCTATTTTGCAACATTTCTAAAACTATTTCACATTATCTTGAGGTTATTCTATTATCTATCGTCCGTTTTCTAATCGAGCAGAATTTATGTTTCAACCTGATAATTTTAAAATCTATTTTATAGGTACAGTATAACTTTATCGCTGCAATATATTTCCAATAGAGATACAGCTAGTGGTAGTTAAGCTAGTAGTAATGGTGATGCATAAAGGTGTTTCATAAATCGCAGGCTGTATTCTTGAGACAAAAGTAAAGAAAAAAGACCATATAAACATTAGGTCGAGAAACCCGTAGGTTTCAAGCTATAGTACGCGACAGAAAATGAAACTCCTAAAGATTTTTTACATTTTGTGCAAATACACAGTGTGATACATTTGCTTCATTAAAGTAAATGCTCGAATTCTTTCCTACTTCTTGAATGCATGCATCAGCACTGCCTCCCCCGTCTCTCTCCACCTAGCCCCCCTCATCATAAACTACCACTAACCACAATTCCCTCAC
This sequence comes from Bathynomus jamesi, assembly GCA_023014485.1. NCBI lineage: Eukaryota > Metazoa > Arthropoda > Malacostraca > Isopoda > Cirolanidae > Bathynomus > Bathynomus jamesi. The sequence continues at coordinate 160,280 of JAJOZX010003009.1, read as the reverse complement.
TTGTTCATACTTATTTTCCTCCTTTAACTACCTCTCCTCTATCCTATTTTGCGACGTGCTGAGGCATGCATTCAAGAAGTAGGAACGAATTTCGAACATTTACTTTAATGAAGCAAATGTATCACATTGTGTATTTGCATAAAATATAAAAACCTTTAGGAATTTCATTTTTCTGTCGCGTGCTATAGCTCGAAACCTACGGGATTCTCGACCTATGTTTATTTGGTCTTTTTACTTTACTTTTGTCTCAAGAATACACCCTGCGATTTATGAAACATTTATGCATCACCCTTCCTGTGTTAAAAGTGGAAATATGGTGTACAGGAACCAAGTCGAATTGAGTAAAGTCAAACTGTATATATAAAAAAAAAGACCAAAATATTGTAAACGTGCATATCGTCTCATACGTGTACGATATTAGGTTGTGTTTAGTCATTTTCATTTAAAATTTAAATATACACAGGTTAACTTCTTATATTTAAAATCTTAACTGAGCAGTCCATACTTTTTCTTTTTTGCAGGGAGGAGGGGCCAAGCGCGAATACCCACAAAAGCGCCCCCCCCCCCCAGAAGAAGAGAGCCAAAATCAAGGCCGGATGTTTTCAAGATGCATAGATACACTGCATTTGAAAAATGGGAGGTCATAGACAGGAGGAAAGATGGATTGAGGGAAAACTGTTCCAGAGTTGACCGGTTGAGTAGATGAAAGATTAAAAATACTGATTAATTCTTGCGTTAGTGTTTGACAGAAAAGGAGTGAGAAAGTGTAGAAAGTCTGGTGCTGCGTGCTCTCCTTAAAGGAGGCGGCATGCAGTTAGAGAGTTCAGAAGAGCAATGTCCCTTATAATAGCAATAGTAAAGAGAGTGTGAGGCAACATTGCGGCGAAGAGAGAGAGAGATTGAAGACAGTCAGTAAGAGGCGGGGAACTAATGAGACGAAAAGCCTTTGATTCCACCAGGTCTAGAGTTGTGTAGGTTGAGCCACCCAACACATGAGAAGCATACTCCATAAAGGGGCGAACAAGACCCCTGTACAGAGACAGCAACTGAGTAGGGTTAAAGAAACTGCGGAGGCGGTACAGCACACCTAACCTTTTAGAAGCTATTTTAGAAAGTTAAACTTGAATAAATAAATTTACGTAAGGTAAAAATTCTTTTTTGTTCATGAGATCTTCAAATATCTTAGCATTTTAATATCTTTCTAAGTTCAGTAATGTCCTTCAGGTGCTTATCATGTCTACACCTAACAACGGAACAAAAAATTTAAATGTTAACCTGTCCCATTTTTTAAGAATATTTTCATGTATCATTTTATATATATATATATATATATATATATATATATATATATATATATATATAATATACAGGGCGTCCCAAAAAAATGTATACACACTTTAAATACTTATAAAGGCAGTGTTTATAAAAATACATTTCATTTTCAAAATGTAATAGAATCTACAGACATTATTTAATTGTTTTGTCAACGCCTGTTTTCAAACTGACGTCCGTTCTGGTCCAGGCACTGCTGATAACGCGAAGCAATGGAATCGCAAACATCACGAAACATTTCGTTTGGTATTTGTGTGCATTTTCATTCAATGGCTGCTCTCAATTCAGCGACTGTTGCAGGTTTTATAGCGTAGACTTTGTCTTTTAAGTATCCCCATAAAAAAAAGTCTAGTGGTGTGAGGTCTGGTGAACGCGGAGGGTATTCTACGAAACCCCTTCGTCCAATCCACATCCACATCGTGCCAAGTACCACTCGCAATACTCCACTCTTCGGTCCGGATCATCATCATCTTCATTAATAGCATGGACTAATCTTGGAATGTAACTTTTCCATTGACAGCGCTTCAAAATGCGTTGGACAGACGATTCTAAATTCCTACCTCACGACTCGCTTGCCGCACAGATTTTCTTGGACTTTGGTGATACGTTTCCAGTACTCTTTCTTGCTTTGTGGGGCTTGTCGATGTCCGTGGTCTTCCGGAACGCTTCTTGTGGACATTCTGAACAGTTCCATCGGCTTCAAACTTATCTCTAATTCGAGTGATGGTAAGTCGCGTTGGTGGATCTGTTTGAAACTCCCTCCTAAACTGTCTTTGCACTTCAACTGCGTTTTCACACTTCCAGTAGCATTTTAGAATGAATTTCCTTTGTTCAAAGCTTAGTCTGACTGCCATTATTAATTCTAATGGGTTTAACTTGGAAAGAAAGAAACATCAATTGAGCTATCAGCTGTTAAAGTGTGTATACATTTTTTTGGGACGCCCTGTATATACAAACACATATATGTTGGGATTGCAAAACTGAGTGTTTATTAATGACATAAAACAGAATAAAATTTTTAACATAAATGAAAAATCTTAGTTAGTTAGTTTGGATATAAATTCCAAGCAGACCTCGGGTAATTCCCAGAAAAAAGAATAATGACTGCTTGCACGAAAACATCGGAACGAGTCTCGACGTGTTTGTACTGGAATATGTGACGCTGTTTTGTTTAACCAATGGGGTGAGAGAGAATACGTCACGTGATGCCACACATCTATTTCATCAAATCATATATTTGAAAAGTTTTAGCTTTAAATAACACTTGAAATAAAAATAAAAATCATTTAATATTGTCAAATATGTAACACAAGTTAATTAAATAATATAAAACAGGAATTTGTAAAACTCATAATATAAAGAGGAGGAGCAACAAGCTTGACCTTCGTGAAATGAAGAATCATCGCACGAAGCATTTGAAATTTTGAAAGGTAGCTATAAGGTATTTTAAAATTGTTTCCAAGTTTCAGGATCAAATGAAAAAAAAAGAATAAAGAATGTCTTCCCACTGAAAGATGAAAATTTAATTCTGGATGGGGAAAAAAGCGCGCAGTGCAGATCGACAGTGAGTGAGGCAGTGGAGAACAATTTGTCAAAGAGAGAAGATCGTGCACAGTCCATCAGAAGAGCTTAGTTCCCCTCCCTTGTCATTTTCATTTTAATATTTCCACTCGTGCCCGTGGGAAATGGCGCCGACTTTTAAGATGAACTTCAGATAGTAAATTCAATTTAATTCTCCCCTAGGACCTTCGTAGGAGGTACACTTTCTCTTCTCAAGCCCTAGGCCTATTATTCTCCCGCGCTAGGCCATATTCTCCATTTCTTTAGGCCTATTTGAATTCCGATCAGGACCTATTCGCCTTTATTAATTATATAACGTAGGAAATCTAATTTAATATGTGAAACAAGATTAAATATTAAAACTTTTGTTGTATTTTATAATAACAATGAGTCATAATTGTCGTTTAAAATTCGTGGCAGACACACGTTCATTATTATAAAGCAAGATCATTGTAAAGGTAAAAACAGTGAAAGTTGCTTGGCTACAGGGAGTAAAATTGGTTTTGGAAAACATTTTCGTGTCCGCACTACCATCGGTGCATTGAATAATTATTAAACATCGCTAAAACCCACCCAGGATTGATCAATTTCCTTGGGGGGTCACCCTGAGAAAGGACGTCACCCCGGTAGAAACCTCGAACCCTTTATATATATATAATATATATATATAATATATATATATATATATATATATATATATATATATATATATATATATACACAAACTCAGAATGGTTCCCTGAGAACATTATATGTTAAACACAGACCGTGCATGGAACAAGGAACTCTTCTGGGAAAATTAAATCCACTATAGTCCGAATAAGTAATGGTAAATGACAAATACCATAGTTTTTTTCCTTTTTCATGATTTTAGCCCGACGTGGGCAACGGGTCTCTCGCAAAGAGATCCCATAAATATAGCTTCCCTCACCAGCTATCTGCAAAGCAGAAAAAAACTATGGTATTTGTCATTTACCATTACTTATTCGGACTATAGTGGATTTAATTTTCCCAGAAGAGTTCCTTGTTCCATGCACGGTCTGTGTTTAACATATATATATATATATATATATATATATATATATATATATACCGTGCAAAAATGAGATTGTATTATTCCGTTTTACCGGACACCTGTAGAGTAGACCACGTGTCGAAGATCTTGAGGAACTGTCTTGTTTTCGAGCCTCCAAGCATAGAACATGTCTTTGGCCTTCTGGATCGCTGAGGTATCTCTACAGTTCACGGCGACCATGAATATCTCAGAGCGAAGAAGTCTTTGAAGAAGAAATTTCACATTTTAAAAGCGGAATCGTTACTTTGCGGGTTATCTTTTTATAAATGAAACTGTTCAAGCCAGATGTTAACAAGTATCATATACAGGGTCTCCAAGAAAGGACTGATCATTATCTATGATACATATAACTTAAAAATGATCAGTCCTTTCTTGAAGACTACGCTGCGAGAAATTAAAAAAAGGAGAAAGTTCTATCTGTTTATCCAAATTAACCCTCGTCAGGAACCAAGAGGATCAAAACATTGGAAGAGATGATATTATTTGTTAAAAGTTCCTAAATATTAAATACAATATTTCATTCACGTGATTGTTTCATTACAGACTTTTTATAGTATCATTTTGTAAGGTCTTAGGCCTGGGGTTATGGTGTATAGATCTCACACGGTTCCAACAACCTAAGTAAACTGAAGGTTTCTGACGATGATTAAATTTTAATCCATTTACTTTGAATACCAAGTACACATTTTAATACAATTCTACCATAAATCCGAATGAACGCTAAAATATAAATAAAACTAAATAAGAGTGTTTCCGTGGCTTAATTGGTTAGAGACTGCACTCGAGCTGCGAAGCCATGGGTTCGCTTCCCACCTCCGCCGCGATTGAAGTTGATTACAATAATAAGTAGTAATAATTTTCGGGGTGGTTTAATATTCTGTGATTGCTCGGGGGCCGGCCAGGTCTCTCTCTTGGGAGTTCCCGCCCACTCCCTTCACTGTGGGTAAATAGAGGGAGTTCCGGATCATTACAGTTACCCGTTAAAAGTAAGTAAATCACCTGTCCAAATGGGGTCCTTTGTCCTGCCATCCGAGGCGCGTGTAATGAGGCTTAATAAGCGAATGAATGTAGGATATCATGAGTGTGTGTGTTGGGTGGCTGAAGAGGAGCTGCGCCCAGTCCTGAAGATGCGAGATGGCGGTGTGCCAGGGCGCGTAGGCAGTCTCATTTCGAAGGTAAAGGCTCAGATCGAGAGCGACTTTAGCGTTGATGCGACCCGCTCTGTGACAGGAAGAAAACGGCCCTCGATCAAACATTCCAAATAATTTAAGCAGATAAATTACCTACTTTGGCTCATCTACACACCAAAAATACATATTTGGTATAAGTATTATAACACACACACACACACACACACGCGTTTGGAAACCCTTACAAAACTGCGACATTTTCACAATCAAATCTGTATCGCGACATTTACGGTTTACCCAATCTGAAAAACCTAATAAATTTAACCAAACCTTACCTCTTCTTTCATGAGAAGAGACAGCATTTATAAAGATAAACCATGGCGACACTACTACTAATGCCGTGATACGCACGTTCGTGTCGCGATGGACTGTGTATATCCTAAAGATTGTCGCGATTCCGTAGGAAAGTGTAGTGGGGAATTTAATACGATAATTTTTAATATAATTTGTTGAATGGCATTTAATATGCTTATTTTAATTTGTTAATTAATTTGATCATTTCAAAGCAAAAGCGAGAGAAAGTTCTGGGCGTTTAAAAAGGTAACCAATCATGTAAAAGCTTACAGTACGGCCTTTTCTTTTAACCAATAATAGAACGCATAATATTTTGTAACAGTTCATAACAGCTTTTCACGGGGCATTTTCATACCAAAAACAGAGATATTCCTCCCTTGTGGTAGAGGTGAAAAATGTGCTAAATTCTGGTGTGAAATTATACCATTAATAATTCAGAAATGTAATACCGATCATGCAAGTACATTTCTTACCTGCTCTCTCTCTCTCTCTCTCTCTCTCTCTCTCTCTCTCTCTCTCTCTCTCTCTCTCTCTCTCTCTCTCTCTCTCTCTCTCTCTCTCTCTCTCTCTCTCTCTCTCTCTCTCTCTCTCTCCGCAGGGGGTATAAAGGTTATGCACAGTCCTTCTGGGTGTTGTAAACTTTATACTTGGGGTGTGACAGCCCTCCGGTCCCGAGTCGTGGGATTCTAGAGAAATTGGCTGCCAATTTCTTTAGGTTCTCTCTCTTTCGGGAGGGCGGGTGAAGTCTGTTGTACAAACCTGTCCCGTGGGTTACTAGGACCCCTTCCCATCCCACTCTGTCCTTTTAGCTTAGGTTAGGGATGTTCTCCTCTGACTGCAAAAAAAAAAAAAAAAACTTTTTGTATTGTCTTTTTCTCTACTGTTACGATTAGGACGCTACTGCTATCTCATGCGTGGGAAGAGAGGCTTGGAACCTCTATAAATAACACCATTTAACTTCAGTTGTAGGTAAATATTTAGAGGGGATAATAGCGAGTAGGATTGTTGACCATTTGGATTCCTACAAGCTACTTGGGGACTCCAACATGGGTTTAGACGGCATAGGTCGTGTCTCACCATCATGCTCCAGTTTTTCTACGTCATGTTGAGTGAGTATGATAAGAGTAGGGCGATTGATTAGAAGGCCTTTGATAAGGTACCTCACCGCCGGCTAATGGCCGAAGTGCGCGCGCTGGGTATTGGTGGGGAAGTAGGTAGGTGGATTGGAAACTGGCGAAAAATGCCACAAAGTTAATCCCTTTCGTTAGGCATATGGGCTACAATCGACGCTTACGTGATGCGGGTTCAAAGATGTCGATTTTAGAAGCATGTTTAGTTCAAATGATAACCCAACTCGCAACAATGGTTAGTATGGAAAACTGATGAGTGGGTAGTTGGGAGGTAACGAAAATGGTTCACTGAGTAGGTAGGTAGTTAATCTAACAATCATTAAATTCCTTTTATGTCAATAACTGGGTGGATGAAACCAATTGGTTGCTCACCAGAGTTATTCTCCACACTAGTATTTATATACTGTGTGGGAGGAGCGTGCTCGGTAATAAGGATACATTACCGCTCAACCAACCGAGGAATAAACCAAGACAACGCTGGTACAAGAAGCCCCGCGAAGAGGAGAACAAAAGGAGAACAAAGGGAGCACGAAAACGAAGAAGGGGGCGAGAGGACGTACCAGCAAAGTGCGCTCTCGAAAACATAACCGGAGAAGGGAGACACTCCGATAACAAAAAGTAAGTGACTAATTGAGTTTTTCACCAAAGTTAATCTCATTAAATTAAGCTGGGTCAGACAAGTTAGGCCTACATTGTGGCCTAAGACCCAGCATCAACTCATAGCTTAACAAAGGTGAAGGTAGATTGCCCTAACCTAATTCTTGTGAGGAATCCTACTGTGGACCTCAATTTATCTGCCCGCTCTGGACCATTTCCGGAATCTCTAGGCTGACCCCTCTAGGCTAGACTTGATCTACTCTATAGTTAGACTGGAGATATAAGGGGTGGGTTAATTGTGGACCAATTCATACAGAGCATTTTTCGCATTGGTGGTCCGTGTGTGGGGAATTTACAAACCTTAACCTTACTTAACAAAAATTGCAGAATTAGGCTAAATGGTCTAGCCTAAGCCTAACCTGAGCAAGCCTAATTAGGTCTACAACCTAGGGCCTAACTAGGAAACATTTACATTAAAGGAGTCTCATTCTCTTATAAGCTTAGACCTGAGTGACACACAAGTACTTGGGGGGGATTAAACCAAATTTGAACTTGACTGTTTTGTCTGTGCTCTCTCTTCTCTGGTAATTTCTTCTTGTCCTCTATTTCATGACGATCCCCAGTTAAACAATTTTGACTTAGACATGGACAGTGCAGAATTGAAAAAGTTAAAAAAGAAAAGGGGGGCAAAGTTGGGAGCTGTTACAAAGGCTGTGAACACTTTTAACAATATTACACAACCAGGTAAGAAAAATATAGAGTGTGTAATTATTAAATTAGAAATTAAAAAGAAGGAAATAATAGCCATTAATGAGAGTATTTCAGAGTTAGTTGAATCCGAAATGGCTGAAGAACAATTGATAGACCTTTACGCTGATGATGATGATCAGGTAAGCTCAATTGAACAGCAAATAAGGGAACTACGGTCTCGGTTGACTGACTTAACACCAAAAAAACCTAATTCTGATTTTAATCAAAGTAGGGCTAACCTTCAACAAAATTTAAGTGGCATGCAAAATCCTGAGTCACAAGAATTGAGGGCTCAGTTACCCATTTTGCAAATACCAACATTTGAAGGGGACACGGTACAATTCCCATCTTTCATTGACAAATTTGAGAATTTAATAGGTAATAAACCTTATATTTCAACTGTTGAAAAGTTTAGTTACTTAACTAGTTCCCTTAAAGGCCCAGCCTATAACCTGATAGCCTATTTACCAGCCGTAGGGGATTCATATGAAGTAGCTATTGATCTTTTAAAACGTAATTACGTTAATAAAGATGTGATTATATATGAATTATCTCAACAAATTTTTGAATTTGCACCCATAAAAGATAACCACAGTGATATGGAAAATTTTTATACAAAATTAGAAGCTATTATAGGACAACTGGTTAGCAATGAGATAGATATTAAAACTTCATCTTGGCTTATACAAAGCATAGTACTTAGGTGCCTTCCTTCGAGGGTTAAAGATAATTGAATTCTAAAGACTGGAGAAAATTATCCTAATTTAGCACAAATAAGACAACACTTCCCCAATATCCTAACTAATTACAACTTGAGAGATTTTCCAACACATAAGACCCAGACTATGGATAAACCAAAGACTGTTCCCAGAGACCAACTAGCTACAGCCAAACAGACAAAACTTGATACTGTAGAATCAAATGTGACCAACTACAAAACACGAACACCTACATTACAGAACTTTAATGTAACTGCTGCCTCAACTTACACACCATATTGCAAATTTTGTGCAAGTAATGAACACAGTAGTACTGGGTGTGACAAATATTCAGATTTTAACCAAAGGGCTAAAAGATGTGAACAGTTGAACCCGTGTAAAAAGTGTACTGGCCAGGGACATTATAAGAAAGACTGTAAATCTAGGTTAAGATTCAAGTGTAAGTTTTGTAAAAGTTTACGACATGTCTCATCAATGTGTGATTCACCAGTGTCCAAATAATAGTACTCAAACTCAAAAGATACCTCCCCCAAACAAAGGTAATCAAGAAAATGCCACTTTCATGGGACATTCTGCTTGTTCAAACAATGTAACAAGAAACACTGAGATTCTTTTACCAACTATTACTTTGGACTTAGTGAATAGTGAGGGTAGTACCACTCCAGTGAGATGTCTTATAGACTGTTGTTCTCAACAAACATTTGTTTCAAAAAATGTAGTTAATAAATTGGGTTTGACACCAAACCCGAATGAACAAAACCTCAATATTGCGTCCTTTGTTAAGGATAACTCGGACAAAAATAGCTATAAGACAATTGACCTGGAACTACATTTAGAAAGTAAATTCAAGAAAATTGAAGCAGTTATTATTTCTAAAGTAGGACAAAACAAACTGGTTATACCCAAACTAGAACAAACCATAAATCATTTGAAAAAACACTACAAAATAGCTGATAGACATATCACTAACAACACAATAGCTAACATTGAAATGCTAATAGGGGCAGATTATATTAATCTTATTCATAAGGGCATAGTAGAGATAGGTAATGGTATAGCTATTCAGACTCCATCAGGGATAGCCCCTTTGGGTGACCTATCAGAATACAACCTAGACCTAAACCAAAACAGTGCATGACCAACAAATACTATGTGCCTCAACTCAGTCCTACATAACACCTGTAAGAATAGCAACACTTTGAATAATATTATCTCAACTGAGAACATTAATTCATCATTATCAAATGAAACTTTGGATGAGGCAATTCAAACTTTATGGTTGCTAGAATCTGTGGGTATACATGACACACATCAAACTTCAGAAGATCAGTTAATGGTAGAAAGATTTGAAGACACCATTCAGTGTAAAGACAATAGTTATTTTATTGAGTTACCTTGGAAAATAAATTGTCCAACTTTAAGAGATAATCTCAAAGTAGCTAAAGGACATTTATATAAAGTAATGAAAAAACTCAAACAAGAAAATAATGTAAAAATATATAATAATGTCTTCAAAGAACAGCTACAGAAAGGCTTCATTGAAGAAGTAACAGATAACCCTTTTAAAAAAGATGGTTGTCATTATTTAACCCACAGGGGGTTTATCGACAAGATGCCCCAACAACAAAACTTAGAGTAGTATATAATTGTAGCCTCAAAGACAGTGATAAACACAGCTTGAATGATTGCTTGATTGAGGGTCCTAATCTCATTTCTGACCTTGTGAAGATCTTACTGAGGTTCAGGTTAGACAAATATGCTGTACAAAGTGACATTTCAAAGGCATTTTTGAGAATAAATCTTAAAAATGAATATGATAAGAACCAACTTAGGTTCTTATGGTTCAAGGATCCATTTGATTTGAATAAAGGGTTCATAACCTATAGATTTAATGTTGTGTTGTTTGGAGCCAATTGCTCACCTAGCCTATTAGCATTGACAATTAAACATCATTTAAACCAGTTTAATAACTCTCTAACATTGAACTTCCTTAAGGAACATTTTTACGTAGACAATCTAATAGGCTCAACGACAACAAAATCTGAATTATCTGAAGTCTATGAACACTCTCAAAACATTATGCAACAAGGTAACTTTGAACTTAGAGAGTGGATTTCAAATAATGAGGATTTAAACAAAAAGATTTTAAAAGATAATAATGGTCTTACTGAGCCATCAGACAGAGTTAAAACTTTAGGTATGAACTGGTATTTGGATGCAACTTCTAACAGTCATGATTCAATCTGTACTAAAGGTTTTAAACTTGATGAGGAAGCAAATACTAAAAGACAAATATTATCAGAGGCTTCCAAAATTTTTGATCCTATGGGTCTATTCCTGCCTTCAACAATAAAATCAAAGATTCTCCTCCAAGAAATTTGGAGGACAAATGTTGGGTGGGATGATCCAATAACAAATGAAAATCAAAAATCTTGGAAGAAGTTAGCTACTGATTTAACAAAAGTGCAGAACATTAAAATTCAAAGGTGCTGTGGGTTTAGGGATAAGCCCCAGAGGCTTCATGTGTTTGCTGATGCAAGCACACAAGCTTATGGGTGCTGTGCGTATCTTGTAAGCCCTACAGAAAGTCATCTAATTTATGCAAAAGGGAAAGTTGCACCTCTCAAACCTACCCGAACCATACCTCAATTGGAACTATTGGCTGCTACATTAGCCATTAAAACCATTTCATTGCTTAAGGATGCTTACTATGATGTGTTCATAACTAATATCCACGTCTGGCTTGACAGTCAGATTTGTCTTGCCTGGATATGGAATGATAGCATTAATAGTAAGAATATCTTTGTAAGAAATAGGCTAAAGAAATAGCTGACGCTAATGAAAGCCTACAAGTAAACTTTCACTATGTTCCAACTAAACAGAATCCAGCAGACTTTCTGACCAGAGGTTTATCCTACAAGTTGTTGAAGTCAAACAAAACTTGGTTTATGGGACCTAAGTGGCTCTGTAATACAGACCAATGGCCTGTGGAACAAGTTAACTTGACATTAAATTTAATCTTTTCAAATGAAAAGGTTGAACCAATCACTAATTATGAAAAGTATTCTGATTTCAACAAACTTGTTAGGGTGACAGCCTACTGTTTGAGGTTTGCTCACAACTGTTTAGCTACAATTAACAAACAGCTAAATAAAAATAATCATAATTATACAGAGGTTGCAACCCAATACTGGATAGGCCAAGCCCAACAAAAAGAGTACAATAAAGAGTTAGAATTCTTAACTAATGGGAAACAAACAAAAGAACCTGTACCATCAGTAGTTGTGGATCTAAACTTGTTCAGGGATGAGGAAGGCCTTCTAAGGTGTAAAGGGAGATTAGACAAATCAAAACTGTCATACAAAAGCAAAAATCCAATCCTTTTACCTAGATTTAGCTATTTGACAACATTAATAATCAGGAAAACACACAATGATGTATATCATATGGGGGTACCACAGACACTAACTACATTAAGAAAAACTTATTGGATACCCAAGGGAAGGATCACTGTTAAAACAGTCCTGAGTGAGTGTGTTACATGTAGGCGTATTCATGCTAGGCCCTATAGGAAACCAAATCCTCCTGCTTTGCCAGAGGAGAGAGTTACTCTCAACAGACCCTTTGAGACTGTAGGCATTGACTATACAGGAGCATTGACTGTAGGGGTGGGTGACACTGAACAAAAAATGTACATTGTACTGTTTACATGTGCAGCCTCACGAGCTGTTTATTTGGATGTTGTGGAGGACCTAACAGCAGAATCTTTTGTTGCTGTCTTTAAGAGATTCTGTGCACGACATTCAGTACCCAAGACAGTTTGGACTGACAATGCTACATATTTCAAAGCTGGTGAACAAGTCATCCACGACTTGTTAAGCAATGAAATCACACAATTATATATACAAAATACAAACATAAAGTGGAAGTATATTCCGGTTGCCTCTCCTTGGTATGGTTCTATCTGGGAGAGGAATATACAGACAGTAAAGAATTGCTTGAAGAAAGCAATTGGCAAAAAACAGATACACTTATTTGGGTTACTCACTCTCCTGGCTGAGATTGAGAACATCATTAACAATAGACCACTCACTTATGTGAGTGACAACATTAATGACCCAGAACCATTAACTCCAAATCATTTGATTCGGGGAGAACAAGTTAGTCTCCTGCCGGACTACAATATAGACTCTTCAGAAGACCCAAACTGGACTCAACGACATGATGAGCTCCAGACTAAGTTACAACATTTAACTAGAGTTAAAGCTCATTTCATTAAACAGTGGAAAACTGAGTACTTGATGGGCCTAAGGGAGAGACATAAACAAATGACTAAGAAGGATTGGTCTGACACAATTAAGGTAGGGGACCTTGTTCTCATACATGACAGTACTCCAAGACAAAACTGGCCTCTGGCTAGAGTTTCAGAACTCAGACCAGGGGCAGATGGGGTAACAAGAGTGGTCAAATTAAGGACTTCAACGGTGACACAACAAGAGACATTTCTCTTTTGTACCCTTTAGAGTCTGGACCCAAAACAATGGACTTTGGAGAACCTTCTCCACTGACAGTAACAACTGGAGACACTGAACTTCCAGTAACTATTCCTTTGACAGTAGGAGTGGTAACGCATCCTACTACAACATTGACAGACACAAGACCTCAGCGACAAACAGCATTAAAAGCGCGACTATTTTTACAACAAAAAATAGATGCTGGGGAATTGTAATTTTATCTTCTAACTTTCATTTTTTCTTTTCTTATGGTAAAGACCATAGACAGTTTCATCCTATGGATGTATATTTTCTCTTCTAATTAAATGCTACACCTTCTCCATGAGAAGGTGAGGATAGGCACTGTTAATCAGATTAACAGGCATTTACAGTTAAATAGTTAGCTAGTCTACACTCAGACAAAAATTGGTGACATTGACACCAAAATTTTTATCTCCCGGGGCCCCCAGTATATGGAAAACTGATGAGTGGGTAGTTGGGAGGTAACGAAAATGGTTCACTGAGTAGGTAGGTAGTTAATCTAACAATCATTAAATTCCTTTTATGTCAATAACTGGGTGGATGAAACCAATTGGTTGCTCACCAGAGTTATTCTCCACACTAGTATTTATATACTGTGTGGGAGGAGCGTGCTCGGTAATAAGGATACATTACCGCTCAACCAACCGAGGAATAAACCAAGACAACGCTGGTACAAGAAGCCCCGCGAAGAGGAGAACAAAGGGAGAACGAAAACGAAGAAGGGGGCGAGAGGACGTACCAGCAAAGTGCGCTCTCGAAAACATAACCGGAGAAGGGAGACACTCCGATAACAAAAAGTAAGTGACTAATTGAGTTTTTACACCAAAGTTAATCTCATTAAATTAAGCTGGGTCAGACAAGTTAGGCCTACATTGTGGCCTAAGACCCAGCATCAACTCATAGCTTAACAAAGGTGAAGGTAGATTGCCCTAACCTAATTCTTGTGAGGAATCCTACTGTGGACCTCAATTTATCTGCCCGCTCTGGACCATTTCCGGAATCTCTAGGCTGACCCCTCTAGGCTAGACTTGATCTACTCTATAGTTAGACTGGAGATATAAGGGGTGGGTTAATTGTGGACCAATTCATACAGAGCATTTTTCGCAGTTAGAAGTTGGATTAGAAACGGTTTAGGACTAGTGTGTGTGGGAATTACGTTACGTATAAGATCTGTGACACATGGAACAGGTTACCTTCGGAAGTAGTGAACAGTTCCTCAGTGGATCAGTTCAAGAAAAGGTTAGACGAAATCTTGCACACTATTTGAGTGTGTAAAGACATTTAGGACCTCAGTCTGCGGAAATTTCTTTTCCTATAAAATAGTTAATATCTGGAACCAACTTCCCTCAGGGGTTGTTTCCAGTCAAAGTGTAAATCTGTTTAAAAATAGGCTAGACAAAGTACTGAACACAATCATAGTTTAAGATTAAAACCTCAGAAAACTCTGCAGGAGGTCACTTGCTTGGTCTCTGTGAGCAAGCTAAATATAGAGCTATTTATATATTCTCCACTTTCCTGTAAAATTCCTTGGCTACTTTTCCAGGGTCAAGGTATTTTCTTCAACCTTTTTCCGTACCTGCCTCTGGCAGGGAGGGAGCGGAGGGTGGGGAGAGAGCCTTCTACTTTTCTATCCAGTTTTCTACTACTGCTAGGATAGTTGAAAGACAAAATTTTCCCTGGCACCCGTTGCCATTGGTACCTCCTCGGTATGGGCCGCAAGGCCTTTTGAGGTACTTCTTTTCCTTGTAACTCTCTCTCTCTCTCTCTCTCTCTTATTAGGTTCCGTGTGTGCGTCCCTCGGGTGAAGCGTAGTAACTCGAGAGGCAGTAAGCTCGATCTCCGGCGGGCGAACTTTGTTAGCCTCAGGGATAGCGTAGGAGAGATGGGGTTAGAGGTTGGCGGCGATGTTGAGGGAGTTGGAGTGCATTCCGGGATGAGTTTATGGTGCTGCAGTCTGCTGCCATACCCTCAAAACCGGTCACCCCTGCTTCAACGCAGCCTAAGTGGTTCAATCGTGGCATCGCTTCGGCTATCCGAAATAGGAAAGTAGCGTATAGGAGGGCGAAGGCCAATCGTTCCCACGAGAACACTGAAGCGTATGTCCGCCTGTGTAGGGAAGTGAAGGCGAAGGTTAGGCTAGCGAAACGTAACGAAGAACTACGGGTGGCAAGCCTCTGCAAGGGGAACCCTAAGGAGTTCTTCAGTTATGTTAATAGTAGAAAGCCCATTAGAAGCATGATAGGTCCTTTAAAGGACGGAAGCGGCGTTCTGCGGACCTCCGGCGGACATCGCTAATGTGCTTAATGAGTACTTTGCGGGAGTGTTCACCAGGGAGGATACCCGCGTCATCCCCGAGCCAGCTGTGAGGCACGAAGGTGCTGGCCTGGATAGTGTTAGATGTACCGCGACAGTCGTTGCTCATAGAATATACAAACTGAGCGCGTTTAAGGCTCCTGGGACAGACCAGTTTCTCCCCAGTGTTTTTGCGAGAAGTGCGCGACCAGGTGGCTCCCCACCTGGCTACAGTCTTCAACAAATCGTTGGAGATGGGCCAGGTGCCTGGTGACTGGAGGGAGGCCAACGTGACCCCTATCTTTAAGAAAGGGGATCACGAAAGTCCAGGGAACTATCGTCCTATTAGTCTCACTTCAGTTGTAGGTAAATTATTAGAAAGGATAATAGCTGATAGAATCGTTGACCATTTGGATTCCTACAAGCTGCTTGGGGACTCCCAACATGGGTTTAGACGGCATAGGTCGTGTCTCACCAACTTGCTCGAGTTTTTCCACGTCATGTTGAGTGAGTACGATAAGAGTAGGGCGATTGATATACTTTATCTCGACTTTCAGAAAGCCTTTGATAAGGTACCTCACCGCCGGCTAATGGCGAAAGTGCGCGCGCTGGGTATCGGTGGGGAAATAGGTAGGTGGATTGAAAACTGGCTGAGGAATAGGCGGCAGAGGGTGGTAATTAAAGGGGCTAGTTCGGGTTGGGCCTCGGTCACTAGTGGGGTTCCTCAGGGTTCCGTTTTGGGGCCGCTGTTGTTTACCATTTACATAAATGATATCGACGGTGGCATCGTCAGTCGGATCGCCAAATTCGCTGATGACACCAAGCTTGGGGCCAATGTTGGGACGCCCGAAGCGATCGAGGAACTGCGTGCGGACCTGGGTAGGATAGGAGAGTGGTCCGAAAAATGGCAAATGCCGTTTAACTTGGGTAAATGCAAAGTGATGCACATTGGCTACGCCAATCCCAAGTCGGACTACTGGATGTTGGGCAGTAATATCGAGGTGACTGATTTAGAAAGGACTTGGGTGTGCTAATTAGCAGCGACCTTAAGTTTACGAAACAGTGTGTAGAGGTGGAAAAGAAAGCCCAGAAACTATTGGGTTATATCAGGAGGCAATTTCAGTTTCGGAACAAGGAGATTGTGCTCTCACTGTACAATTCCCTTGTTCGGCCGTACCTGGAGTATGCTGTGCAGTTCTGGTCGCCCACCCTCAGGAAAGATATTGAGAGGCTGGAGCGAGTGCAGGCGAGGGCCACAAAGTTGATCCCTTCCGTTAGGCATATGGGCTACAATCGACGGTTACGCGCCCTGAACTTATTTTCGCTTGAAACTCGGAGGCTGCGCGGTCAACTGATCGAGGTTTTCAAGCTCTTACGAGGGTTCAACGATGTCGATTTTAGAAGTATGTTTAGTTTAAATGATAACCCAACTCGCAACAATGGTTGGAAGTTGGATTTGAAACGGTTTAGGACTAGTGTGTGTGGGAATTACGTTACGTATAAGATCTGTGACACATGGAACAGGTTACCTTCGGAAGTTGTGAACAGTTCCTCTGTGGATCAGTTCAAGAAAAGGTTAGACCAAATTTTGCACACTCTTTGAGTGTGTAGAAAATTTTCCGTGGCACCCGTTGCCATTGGTACCTCCTCGGTATGGGCCGCAAGGCCTTTTGAGGTACTTCTTTTCCTTGTAACTCCTTGTAACTCTCTCTCTCTCTCTCTCTCTCTCCCCCCCCCGTAGATTAAATTAATAAAAAATTAAAAGCCCCACCCGTAAATTTAAAAGACAAAATTAAAAGTTTTTAGGAAAAACGAGTCTTCATTCTTTCCTGGGCCACGCTGCGTGCTTTCAGAGTACGAATGGCGTTGTTTTGAACAGAAAATACCCGTAAAGAAGTAGAACAGTAATAGTAATTAACATATTAAAAGTAAACACTACAGAAGTCAAGATCCCCCTCTCTCCCCGTCACACACACACACACACACACACACACACACACACACACACACACACACAGAAAAATTTCGGAAATGTACTATGAATTATAAATAGAATTTGTGAAGGACCAGTTAAAACTACGTTTGAGAATTTGTGAAGGACCAGTTAAAACTGCGTTTGTGAAACTTTTCTTATTAAAAAAATAAAACCTCAAAATAAATGTAGGGAAAAGGAATTCACAAATGGAAAGATTTTGAAAACACATTAAAATGCCTCATTCATACGAGTGAGGTTGGGAAAGATTAGGTTAAGATAGTTCACTCGAGTCTTTCATCGCGACCTCTGCTTTTCAACCATAAAATGAATAAAGGAATGAAAAGGAAAGGTTGAAGTAATGAATGCGCAACACTAAAAACAACATACAAATTCAAGCGCTGGTAAAAAGCAGTTATTTAATTTCACTGAATCGTTTAGTGCCAAATACAATGGAAAACCGGAGGTCATTCTGAAACAGTGATTGAGAAAGGATACTTAAACTCAACAATTTGTCTCAGTGACCTTTCCCTTAAATACTTAATTCTACGCGACCAACTCATAAACGCAAGAATGAAAAAACTCGAGTGAAAAGTTGAAAATCTGAATCCACTGATTGCGTTTAGTATGATATTTAGTACCGATAGTTAACAGTAAGAAACTATGGATTTTCGCGGCAGGATTTTTGGAATCGACTGTACCTAAAGGAAATGATTCCGTACCTTCATACTCGTAATATACCTACTTCTCTCGGGCACCTCGCAAATTCTTATCCACTTTTTTCTTTAATCGCGTCGAACATGAGGGCTGGTGTAATGCACATTATTAAATACTTTTACTGTTGGGAATTTATTGTATGGTTATTAACGTGTTTTGTGCTTTTTCTCAGTTTTAAATAAACTTTTACAAAGAACAATATAAAAATATTCAAAAAGAAGAAACAAGAAGGTCCAAAAAGTTAAGTGAACGTATGTATAATTAAATGTTTTCTCTAGGTGTAAATGGACACAGCCAACAGTTCACTGTAACAATTGCAGATCTCCAGGTGAGTTGTGCAAAGAACATTGCAGAAATTTTAGAAATCACGGAGTTTTATATCAAGAAAAATTCGAAAGGGGGCCACTTGTCACAACACTATCGAACGACCGTTATGTTTAACTTTTATCACCGCGCAACAGAAAAGCAGTTGCTATCTATATTAGATAACAAATGAAGAACTCCAAAAGCGAAATCAAACTTCGCAAATCTACTGTTAAAAGGATGTTTCTCTCTGAAGAAATTTATGGATGAGTAGCTGCTGTAAAACCACTCTAAGTTAAATGAATTGCATGGGACTAAAAATAGTGTTTTACAACAGATGGCTGGAGAAAATTGCCTCTCATTTTCAGAAAAGGTAAACGATTGTCATGTTGGAGGTAGTATAGTACTGTTTCAGTGCTGGAGATTTCCATAAAACGGATTATACTTTGACCACAAAAATACAATTCACTCCTTCAGACACACGTTAACCATCCGCTCTTGGTTACGATTACGTGGGCAATGAATTTACTTCCTAACAGGAAATTGGAATAAGGAGAAATAGTCTTAAAGTCAGAAATGATTTTATATATATATATATAAAAGCGCCTCGGTGGTGTAGTGGTTAGCGTCGCTGACTACGAATCCATCGGACCCGGGATCGAGACCCGGTGACGGCAGGCGGCGCGTAGCAAAACACAGCTGTTTATCCCTCCACACAATAAAAAAAATGAAATTGGTTGGTAGATGAATGGGTACCCTGGGTAGCCTAGTGGTTAAGACGCTGGGTTGCTGGTGGGGCGTGGTTCGGATTCCACGTTAAACTGTAGGTCTAAGGTAGAGTAAAAAGCTTAATCTTCGTCAGAATGAACAATTCGGGCGGAAGCAAACCAAAGTTAAAAGGTTGAATAACAATCTGAATCAAACAGCGAGAGTTAAGACCTTAACACTGCATGCTTTACAAAAATAATCTTAAAGTTAGTTAGCAGTTCAGAGGGCTATTTATTACTTACTTCATCAAAAGTAGTCTAAACTATAATTGGTTAAAATATGTAAAATTACGTCAGAAACTTTGTAAACCCTCCAAAAAGGTTTAAACAAGAATCAAACCTCAACAATGGTAAAGTGTGTTTACAGTACTGTTTTGAAATGTTTGAACTGTTCATTAAAATACAACTTAGTTAAACAAAAATAAAAATGTACGAGTAACTTCAATTTCAAACACTAAATTTCGTTAGGATTAAACAGTATATTTATAAAGACTTAAAACCATCCACCGAACTGGTATCAAGAACGTCTGCGAAGAGAGCACAATCTCAATAAAAATGAATAATACTGTAATCATAATAATAAAATTATTTAAAGTAACAACTGACGTAGGTAAACGAGGAGTAATCTTTTATTAACAAGTATACAATTCTGAATGACTAACGGCTAATATCAGAAATACGAAAGCTCAAATAATAATTATTTAAACAAGGATTAAATCTTACCAGACGAGCGTCTAACTACGAATGAGCCACTAAAATGGGTTAAGAAAGATATAGGAGAATGTAAACTTCAATACAAAAGAATTGCGTAGGCCTATTCCAGCACTACAACAAGGGCGAAAGTCATCTCGAAGGCAAAGCTCACTGTCAAATTAAGCTTTGAAATAGGATCCAATCCTTGTTATATTTCTTTTAATAATAATAATAATAATAATACATTTTGAATGGTCGGACCTTTTCCAGTTTGTGTACCGTTTTCCATATAATTTATTTTTGAGAATATTTTTGTTAAAACTAACGAAAATATCACACTTAACCTAACCAATTATCAAGGGCGTACAGTTGATCTATTATTAATTATAACTGTTTGTTTCTGGAATAGTATTTACTATTTACTAATAGATCAACTGTACGCGGACCTTTTCCAGTTTGTGTACCGTTTTTCATATAATTTATTTTTGCTTTATAAGGCTAACTAACGAAAATATCATGACCTAACCTAACCAATCGTCAAGGGCGTACAGTTAACCTAATGATTGGTTAGGTTAGGTAGGTAGGTTAGGTCGTGATATTTTCGTTAGTTAGCCTTATAAGCCTAACTAAAGAGATTGATATTATCACTCATTTTTGATCTGAAAAGAAGCAAAAATAAATTATATGAAAAACGGTACACAAACTGGAAAAGGTCCGAATGGTCTGTTAGCTGGTTGATTATACAGCAATAAATTAGTAGTAGCTTCAAGAAGAAAACTCTAGAGACCAACTCTAATAATAATTATATATTCAACGTAAGGGTCTAGAGGTCTTGCAGAAAAATGAAGAGGGGTGAAGAAAAAAAAAAAGAACGCCATGAATGACATTGGGCGGTCAAAGTCTAGAGCAGGGGTCACCAACCTTTTTTTTTGTTCACCGCCCACTTTTACGATTTTTTGAAAATTAAAAAAGCTTATCGCCCACCTTAGATCAAAAAGAATAAATCAACATAATCGATAAAATAAATAATGAAATAAATGTTTAATTACCTTTAATGTGAGCCCACTAGTGGGCGCTACCGCCCTGGTTGGTGACCCCTGGTCTAGATTAATATCAGGTCATCCCATAAGTAATGTCGTTTTTTACGATAAATTAAGTTTAAACTAGTCCTACTCGGTTTAAGCATAAATTTTTCGAAGGTTATATCTACGAGGAGATCTATCGTGTTTCGCTACATACTTTACAGACGTTGACCAGTGAAGACGTGTGTTTTACTTTACGTGAACCCCTCAAACATGGCGGTATCAGAAGAGCATATCAGGCATATAATGCTTTACGAGTTCAAAAAAGGGAATAGTACTACTGAAGCAACGCGAAACATTCAGGACGTTTATGGCAACGATATTCTGCATGTGAGGAAATGTCAAAGATGGTTTCAAAAGTTTAGGAATGGTGACTGCTGTTTGACAGATGCAGCACGCTCTGGACGCCCTGCTGAGTTTGATGATGACCTGCTGTTAGCCGCACTTGAAGAAGACTGCTCAACAACTGTCGAAGAATTGGCCCAGAAACTCAATTCATCCCCGTCCACCATCCATCGACATTCGCAACAACTCGGGAAAGTGCCTAAGTTAGGACAATGGGTGCCATGAATTGTCGGTCGACAATCTGAGGGTGCGGGTAAACATTAGCACAGCTCTTCATTCCCGTCAACTCCAAGATCCGTTTTTGCACCGTTTAGTGACTTGTGATGAAAAGTGGATACTGTACCAGAATGTTAAGCGCCGTCGACAGTGGGTTTGGTGGGTTTAGTATTTGGTGGGATAAAGGTGGTTAATACACTTTGAAACCTTACCACACAACCAAACAATCACCGCTCAAGTCTACTGTCAACAACTGGATCGATTGAACACTGCTCTAAAAGAAAAGAGACCTTCTTTGGTTAATCGGAAAGGAATCGTGTTCCACCACGACAACGCACGTCCTCATACCGCTCCGATCACTTCTGCAAAAATTGAGGAGCTTGGGTGGGAAAAACCTCCACATCCTCCAGACCTTGCGCCTTCAGATTATCATCTCTTCAGGAGTCTGCAAAATTATCTTGACGAGAAACAGTATACTTCTTTAGATGACCTGCACACCAGTCTTTGTAGTCTTTTGCCTCAAAACCGCCTGAATTTTATAAACATGGCATTGAAAAGCTTGTAGGAACGTTGGCAGTGTGTCACTGATTCCGATGGAAAATATATACTAGATTAAAAAGTTTCAGTTGTTTTTTTTTTTGTCCTTCAAATTCCGATCTAAAAAACGACATTACTTATGGGATGACCTGATAAATACGAAATGTCGTAAGTCCTACGAATAGGCATCTACGGACTTTGGTGCTACTTGCGAGGTTTGTAGATTACTATAGCACTGTTGCACGTCAACTGTACATTAAAGATAGACCTATTACTGGTTTTTACGCTGGCCTATTTTTTAGTTTATTCCACTGATACTTTTTTGGCGATTCTAATGAAATAACCTCCACGCACAAACCTACTTAAAATAATATAAGTTTACAAGCAGACTACCCATTAAACTCAAACCGACTGGGGAAAATTATTAAAATTTTGTTGCATTAAATTTATTTTCATTTACAGGACTAGCTACAGTACATGCATACATAACCTACTTATAACCTACATGACCTCACACGGACTTACAAAGTAAGCTAAGCTATTATGAGATTGAAAACGATAAAAATTTAAGCGAATGCTGAACTCATTTTTTATTTGAAGTCTCTATTTGGCTTCAGCAATGCTACACTATTACCGATTAAAAATATCAATCACATTCTAAACTTGCTTCTAAGTTTAATGTTTTCGGAAGGCATTGCATAAGTAACAAGAAATATGCTAGAACACAAGTTAGGAATGAGGCATACAAGCCATACGGCTAATAAAGGGAAATAGATCTTAATATTTTTACTTCTAGAAATAATAGTGAAAATATACAAAAAAAAATTTAGTCACGAATCATTTTCAACATACAGAACGCATCCACTTAATGTTAAGCAAGACAAAATCCTACCGATACGCTCGTACAATGACAAAAAGTGAAAAAAGCCCTAAGAATTGAATGCGACCGAGGTTTACCTGACAAGCGTAAATGCATCATCAACGATGGAAGCTCTGTCAGCTGCCGATATCCGCGTCGGATCATTCAGCAAAAGGTTGGTTAACATATCCCATCCAGCGGGGTCGTAGTTCACCCTGTAAAGACCTCGGTGACCTACATTGAATTTGATCCACGTCAAATCCTTCGGTATGTCGAATTCAACTGCAAATAAAGTCTTGTCAAATGAATTTACTCTTCTCAGTAGATATCACCTCTACTAGGTAAGAACAAGAAGTTCTACTTACAGAAATTCCTAAACACAAACTTCGAGGTTCATTATACAACGTAGCGACTGAATCAAGTTACCTTGATAACCGGCATCATTCCTCGTAAAAACTTACCATCTGTGATGTTCATCCAAACTGTTGTTGAATTTTCAGGATTTTCGCTTGAAATGTAAGTGAGGGGAACATGCCACTTATAACCCAGAGTGGCGTTGAGAGGAGAATTGGGGTCAGTGGCGTTTCCCTCGTATTCGAGAAACCTTTTTTGGGTAGCCTTAACAATAACATCTCCGATCTTCACTGTGATCAAAGGGAATCCTGTCTGCAACGTCCAACTGTCCATCACTTCCTGTTAACACGAATAACTTTCTATCGGCAATCAATAATTTGGGGTTTTGATTAACAGTGGTAACAATAATATTGTTTTGAGCTGTGTAATCTCATTCGTAACAGCAAAGGTCATGTGACGGAGGTGGTTTACGGCTTTAAGTGGGATCCAAAACCACCTACGGGTTGTTACCTGGTACGTCATCTAAACGTGCAGGACAATTGTTCATATAGCTACTAAACATACCCAACCGAGTCACTTAACCTCGATATCTAACGGGTAAAGGTGCTTCAACGTGGTCACTACATATAGTACATAACCTTGACACTGATAGTACAACATTAAATAATCTCTTCATTATAACCAAAACGTCATACCTGATAGCTGTAAAAAATTCGCACGAATGCAGATATGCTAATAAAATTACAAAGGGATTATTTCTGTTACCTGTAATAGCTACGTACTAAAATTATTAGCACTATTTTAAGTCCATAAGCAAACATCCCAGTTTCATACGTTCACTCTCTTCCTTCCTTTAAGTACTAAATAAATTCATAGTTACCTTCACATTCAATGGAGTTTGGGCTTCATCCGCAGCTTTGGTCAACGCCTGCCAAAGGTCGTCAGTTCCAGCATTGCTGTACCGATGCTCATTGAGGTAATTCCTCAGCCCAGATTGCAACACCGGTCTTCCAACACACACTTCCAACATGCTAATAATGGATGCTCCCTAAAATGTTAAGTAGAGGCTAGAACAAAAATTAGCCTCTTTTCAAAAGGTGTTCCTTACCATAAAGGATATTTAGGAAGGGACCATCTTCGTAAAAAAATCATACACAAGAAAAATGTCAAACCCCCCAAAAAATTCAGGTGAGAGATTTTTCTATACAAAAATATAAATTCTATTTTGACAATGAATTCAAAAATAATTTTCATTACAAAAAATTCTCATCGAAATTTAAATTATTTTATAATAATTATATTTAACTATTATATACACAAAAAATTGAACAACACTAGTAACACCTTCTGGTAGACTATCGATTAAGTCTACAAAAAAAGTAGGACTTATTCTTAAACAAATCTACATCATCAAAAAAATAAGCCTAAAAATCTACCCAGACTACTGCTGTATACTTGCATTTAGTCTTTATCGAAGGTCAATGAAGAAAACAACTTTCCTATAACAACAGGCTTAGAAACCGCTCGTTCGTTTACCTTCTTATAAGAAATGGCATCGAATATGCTTTCAATATCGGCCGGGTCATGCACGGGCACTGAAATTGGATGCGAAGCCATGAGGGCATCAAGAGCTAATGCAGGCTGCACCTTCTCAATTATGAACTGTTCGCTCATTGCCCAACCGGACTCCGCTATACTCGTCCCAATGTTCTCCATAAAACTGGCAAATCCTTCGTTGAGCCACAAGTCTTGCCACCTTTACATTTAAAAGAAATCCTTAAAATTCAACTTGAAAAGAGAATTAAGCAAGGAAAATCCGTCAATAACAGGTTGTGACAGTTTTCAAATATGAGTAAAAGAAAAATATTTTGCAGTTAATTTTCGCTAGTTTAAATGAAGATTTCTTTTAGTCACAATGTCATGGCTAAATCAACGGTTAAATGCTTTCGTATAAGAAGTTGACCGCAGCATCCTAATTTGTAAATCTTTTATGGTCAAATACATTCAGTTCATAAACTTATCAAGGATAACGTTTTATATAACTGAAAAAAATATTCTTTAAAAAAACATGGGAAAAACTTTACTGTAAAAGCATTTACAGTTTAAGAATTTATCTAAATATCTTAATATTTTGTTACGAAAGAGGTTAAACAACTCCAATCATCAGTTGCTTCAGGTTTAAGGGCATTAGGGCGGGGGGAAGACTCCGGAACGAACAGCTTCTTCGCTCCGGAGTCTTCCCCCCTAATGCTCTTAAACCTGACGGCAAGATCATGCAACATAGGCAACCTACAGCTTTATGTAGGATCCGAACCACAAGTCGCTACATCATCTGAACGCGGAGGACAGTCATCCATCCAACTACTGAAAAAAAACCTTCGCTTAACCTCGTTGATCGAACGGGAAGATGATTTGCGACGTGGACATAACGTAGCCCTGAACTACTATCAAACTCACCATGTCATGGTAACAAGATTGCCAAACCACTGATGCGCCAATTCATGAGCAATCACGACGGTCACTTTCTGCTGCGCTCTCGATGAAGTGTGCTTGGGGTCAAACATCAAGGCAGTTTCCCTGTAAGTGATCAGACCCCAATTCTCCATCGCTCCAGCCCCGAAATTAGGAATGGCAATCAAGTCTAGAAAAGAGAATTACGGCTACTACATAAGTCTTATTGAAGCACAAGGACTACTGGTAAAAAGATTTTGCTTTTATCACTTAGTACGAGTACATACATACATTGTTTTAAAGCCAATTTCTCGTTCTCACTAGGCTTGGCTGAGGCGTTGCGCCTCAGCTCGGAAGTGAAGACTGTGAAACCACACACACACACAGACACAAAACGATCAACACAGGGAATAAGATACCACCCCTAACCCAAAAGATCTAGTGTTACCTTTCATGACGAGGTTGGAGGTATACCTCTAATGGTGCGGCAGGCGAGACCAACGTCTCCATTTACACACCTCACACACCGCTTCATTTCCTGTTTCTCGTTAACTTTTGTGCCACATTTACATTAACTCCACATTTACTAATTACATCCCTTCCATCTTTTACGCGGTCTTCCTCTACTTCTCATTATTATACACATTTCTTACAATTCTATCATTATCCATTCTCTCCACAAGACCATACCAATGCAGCATACTACCCTCCATTCTCATTTTCACCGACTTTCGCTCCACAAGACCATACCAAAGCAACATCTATCCTCCATTCTCAACTTCACTGACTTTCACTTCACACCTTTCCAGAACATCCTTATTTCTGATACGGTTAATCACTTTTACACCAATCATGCCTTTTAAATGGGTGTCTCACACCCATACATCCGCGTTAGCATTAATACACTTCGTGTAAATCTTTTGATGCGTCTACCCTCAAACACTTTCCTATCAGCGATTTTAACGCGACTAACTTGTTTGCCCTGCTTCACTCTTTCAATTTCTTTTGTTAATCAAACATCCCGGACATTTAAATGCTTTTATAATCTCCATATTTTCTCCAATCACCACAACATAACATACTGACTCTATTCTTTCTCATCGACAAGATCCTTACTTTTATTTATATTCACTTTCAATAATCTCCTTTCACAAACGTTAACGGAACTTGTCGTTGTTCTCCTTAATTCATTCTGATTCAGGTTTACTCTTCTTGCTTTCATTTCACGCATTGTATAATCTATATAAATATTAAATAGCCTTGGCAATATTTATACCATTAATACTTCAACATTAATACCAAACCAGTCACTCAACTCGTCCTTAACTCTTACACAAGCTCCACTATTCATATAAAAACTTCACATTACATTTAGCAATTTACCACTATCATAATATATAGTAAGAAGTTGCTACAAGATCTATTCAGTTAGGGAGATATAAAAATTCATTTCTAATTCCGTTATACGAGTATATCGTTAAGTTACAATTCGGGCCTAAATACAAACCCCTCCAACGAGTTCCTTTTCCAGGTAGTGTACACAGAATTTCATTTATTTACCTACCTTGCTTTGGTAAAGGGTACGCCACACCGAAAAAATCTTCATAATACTCGAGAATTTTAATGGAAATCCTTAATGCGTAATTGGCTTGGCTTATCATAGTACTTGGAGCGTAAATAGACACTTGAACGCCACTTTTTGTGTAGTCTGTAACGTTTGCAAAGTCACAAATGACAAACGCTACTAAGTATGTACTCATTTCAACACTTTCTTCAAATTCATCCACAAACTGTAAGAACGTAAGCAAGAGGACCAAAATAGAGATCAGTCTGAACCCTGACTTAAGGAATAAATTTAAATGCATACTCTCAATTTTGAATTGTATTTAAGAGGGCTCTAATGAGGTTTAATGTTCTCAGTTTTATAATGATGATAAGCTTTATTGGCAGGATATAAATCTCATAAAACAGTACAATATTCTTGAAGGCAATAAACGATAAGATAAATCAAATAATAAATTTAAAAAAACAAACAATTGAGACTAAAAGAGAAATAAAAATAAGATACGTACTGAAATGAGTAATAATAAAAACTATCCACAGCTAAGACTACAAAAAGAATAAAAAAGGAAATAAAAATAAGTACACGTAGTGAAAATACTAACATACTCGTATATATGGTAATAATGATGATGATACTGACAATAATAGTGTTCAACGGCAGGGGACAAATCCCATAAAAAAAGTAAAGTCTACATCAAGGTAATCAACGATACAACGATTTGTCACTTAAACAGAGACAATAACCAGAAATACGCACAGACAAACAGCCAGGCACAAGAAAACCTACAGACTCGACACGACCATTACACCCTTCAATACAGACCAGACCACCAAGAAGGCTACTGGACCAGACAACATATCTCACATACACCTTAAACATTTGGGCCCACAGGGAATACTAGTTCTCACAAATATTAGCACATATTCATACCAACACTGTATTATCCCTGACATATGGAAACAAGGTAAAATTATTACACTACTCAAACCAAACAAAAATCCAACAGAACCAGCTTCCTATAGACCCATTACTTTACTAGGCACACCTTCCAAAGTAACAGAAAGACTAATCTTACAAATCACCAACCCACACATACCACTATCTCCTACTCACATGGATTCAGACCTCACCACTGAACCACGACATTACTCACTAACCTCATGCAGCACATCATGGATGGCATCAACTCCAGACGACCAGCTCAACGTACACTATTAGCAATAATAGACATTAGTAAAGCATTTGATGCTATCCCACGCTTCCCTCTCATAAACAAAATACTCAACACAAACATGCACAATAACACTAAAAGATGGCTGAGCAACTATCTTTCAGGAAGATACTCACATGTCACATTTAATGGCAAGTCATCCAAAAACAAGCTTTTTCCGAACGGGGTCCCTCAAGGCTTTGTTCACTCACCAACACTGTTCAACTTATACATGCATGACATTCCAACATCCATAGATAACAAGCTTACCTTATCATCATATGCAGATTACATCACTCTAACATCCACCCACAACAACATCGACACCGCTACAAATAACCTACAAACATACATAAACAGTATACAAGACTGGCTCACACACAATAGACTCAAAGTAGCGCCCACAAAATCAACCATCACCTTGCTTACAAGCAACACAAAAAGAACACCAGATAACTCCACAGCTTACACTAAACACCAACATTCTACACACTCACAGGACCAAAATACTTGGGGTCACATATAACACATCATTATCTTTTGCAAACCACATTCAGGACATTAAAAACAAATGTACGTCAAGACTTAACACGCTTAGGGTACTAACAGGCACAACCTTTGGACACCAGCAGGAAACAACATCAATCATATACAAACAATATATTCGCTCAATTATGGACTATGCTAGCCCATGCTGGGCACCCATTATCTCAAACACACACATAAACATCTTACAGACAATACAAAACAACGCACTTCGTATCATTACAGGATGCACTCAAACAACACCAATAGAACACCTGCTGTGACCTGCACACAGAAACAAAACTAGTGAAAGTTAGGGAACATTTAAACATGAGGGGAACACAATTAATGGCAGCAGCGACAACTAACCCAACACCCTTGCCACTACATGCACAATCATGCACCAACACCTCGCACCATTAAGGTAACACCAGAGACACATTATAACCAAATACTCCATTCCATACCACGCCCCACAAACATCACACAGTACAGAAAACACATACACACACACCTAACCCACAAAGCACTGACACGACTCGGTCCGAATGCGGTCCTAGGTGCGAAGCCGCCACCCATTAACAGATCAGAGATCAGCCTGAGCAGATCGGATCGAGTTAACTTAGCACGATTCCGATGTGAACATCACCCTAACTTACGGACATATAAACAGACTAGACAACTCCACAGACACCTGCCACTTGTGCCAGGACACACCACAAACAATTGAACACATTATGACAGACGCTGCCAAGACAAATGAGCGCCAAGACAATAGAGCTCAAGACAATAGAGCGCAAGACAACAGAGCGCAAGACAATAGAGCGCAAGACAATAGAGCGCAAGACAAATAAGTGCAAGACAAATAAGTGCAAGACAATAACCTAACCTAACTACATTATTTTTAACATCCTTAATAAATATTGTTTTTTTAACATCCTTAATAAATATTTGTTCAAGCTTATTTTGTTTCTTTTATCCAGTTTTTATTTGCTTGCTCTCGCTCAATTGTTTTGCGCAAAACAATAACCTAACCTAACTATATACATTATTTTTAACATCCTTAATAAATATTAAATAACCTAACTACATTATTTTTAACATCCTTAATAAATATTGATTTTTTAACATCCTTAATAAATATTAAATAACCTAATATTAAATTAAATAAATAACCTAACCTAACTACATTATTTTTAACATCCTTAATAAATATTGTTTTTTAACATCCTTAATAAATATTTGTTCAAGCTTATTTTGTTTCTTTTATCCAGTTTTTATTTGCTTGCTCTCGCTCAATTGTTTTGCGCGCTTTTGTCTTTGCGCTCTTTTGTCCTGGGCCCAATTGTCGTGTCACGATGACCGACGTACCGCTCTAGCACAACGAACACATCATCACTAGTGCACTGAACCTCTGGTCCACTCCGGAGAGGGCGATCGGTTACCTGCGTGTCGCCGGCTTGCTCGATCAGGTGGGCTGATCGGCTAACAACAACAACAACAACAACAACGATACAACTAATTAAACAATAATTTAAAAACAAAAATGGAGTACGGTAATAAAAAAATAATAATAATAATAATACACGTAATGAAGCTAGAAATAATAAAATTAGTAATAACAGCATCCCAAAGGTAGAACTAAGAAAAATAAAAAAAAGTACATATAGGGTGAACCAAATGTAGGTGGACAGTAAATGATAACGTTTATTTTGAGAATACATATTTAATTTTTTTGTATACTATAATACAAAATAAAATTTAAATAAATTTAGTTATAATATTTAATTATAATATAACACAAACACCATAGTTATAATGAACACCATAGTTATAATATAATATAACACAAACGTATTCAACCTACTGTCCACCTACTTTTGGTTCACCGTGTATAATGGAAAAGCTATTGCAGGAGTTAAGTGGAGCTATAGTTCATGAGTCAGATTCTGTAGGGGCCCTAAAATAAAAGTTGGTTGCACCCCCTGGGGATTTTACATCCTACATATCATGTGAGAGAGTAATCTCTGCTGAATAAAATCAGTTATGTTTCCACTCTGACAAATTGTTTTTCACATGGTTTTCATTCCTCAAAACTGGTACCCGTCATTCCCCGAAAATATTACCACATGATTAATCCAGGATGACATTTGTTCAGACATTTACTTCATTTATGTCTGAAAATGTTTCATTTATCGTTCAAAATTTATCGTTTCAAAATGTTCCGCCTTATTTTTTCAGTTTTAACATCAGTGTTATCAAGGGTCAGAATTACAAGTCCAAAAATATAGTATGGTTTCTACAAAGTCATATACAGAAGGTAGAGTCATCTGTATTAAATAATGTGTCCACTTCTTTTGCTCCCTACTTCGGCTTATGACATCATAGTCACGAAAGTCGCCAGGTGTCAGGCTGTGCTGACTACTTTTTGATTGTTAGGAAAGCTTTCTATGATGTAATAATGCTCACCTTGGCAGTCCAGTTTGTAAAGCCCTTCCTGGGCTGCATACTTTAACAGGATGGGACACGGTGAGTGCATCTGCTGGTAGAGAGAAGGCGGCGGCCTTAAGGTCAGATCCAGAGTAACATGCGGTGGTGTCACGCCATTCAGGAACTGGGAAAGAATCTTCCAATACAAGAACACACATTTGCAGCCATTGAAGAATTTGTTTGTGCTCTCTATGGTAAGCCTGGTGCAAAAAGTGTGAATGCTGTTCGATATGAGATTTTTTGCAAGGCAACAAACGCCCAATCATATCATTTGCCACCTACCCAAGATGCCCTTAGAAAGCATGCTATGAGCCAACTTTCAGGCTGCCATCTGGCTTAGGGCATTATTCACTGATCATATTGACGCAAGTCCTGAAGGTCAGGGTTGGAACATGAAGGATGGGAAGCTGATAATTGATTGGATCAGTCAGGAACCTGCACCTTTGGCTATCCTCCAGCTAGTGGCATGTCACTGTACAAAGACTAATTGCCAGAGTCAAAGATGTTCTTGCCAAAAGAATGGATTAGCCTGTACTGATGCCTGCTCATGCAGTGATATCTGCCAGAACACACACCGACTACAGAAGCTGATGAGGACAGTGATGTTGATGATGACTAGGCAACATGGCATATGCATCTATCCATGTTATATTCATTTAGAATGGTCACATTCAGTGACAAAAATGTAGTTATATACACTTGTTTCATGTGTGGGCACTTTGAAAACTGATATTAAACCCATTATTGACCACCAGGAGTTACAATGATTGTTGATTAGAATTTACTGTCAATATACTGTTGCATCTTTCATCAAGGTTTTGATGTGATGGGCAATGTTCCCTCTAATTTTTTTTTAGTCCGTGTGCGCAAGAAATTTTCGTTGTGCATACATTTAGATTCATGGTAAAAAATTGTGCAAACTTTTCTGAGCGCTATTATCTTCAAAATTAAATATATATAAATATTAAATACTTAATAAATATTATTTCCATAAGGTGATAGCTTGATCATTACGGTACTATTAAATGGATATTAAAAAAATGTTTACAATATTATATATTCTTAAAAAAGAAAACATTTTATCCATTCTAAAAATATGAATAAAATAAAAAGTAGTAAAATAAAATTCAACAAAATAAAGAAATAAAATAAAAATAACTAATTGAAAATGACTATTTTAGTTATCATTTCTCAAAACAATTTTTAGCATTTAGCAATTTAAAATAGACTATCAAGATTAATACGTGATTTTATCCATTCACAAAATAGGAATAAAAAAAAAATAATAAAATTCAATAAAATAAAATATAATCAAAATAACATTAAATGAAAGTGCCTTTCATTTAAGTATGATTATGATTTCTCCCTACGATCTTTAGCATTTGCCCATTCCAAAATAAACTATGAAGATTAATACATCCGTCATCATTCAGGTAACTTTTAATTCGCATGAGCATGTCCAAATGATTTTCTTTCAAGCGGTTTCTTAATTTGTTCTTTATAGAATTCATTAAACTGAAATTTTTGAAATTACTTCATTTACTGTCGTGACTCATGATACGCTTGAGCCTGTGCGCATTTTATTTTGCTGTGTGCACGGGTTTCACAACGCGTGCGCGCGCGCACACGCGCACACCTTAGAGGGAACATTGGTGATGGGCACCATGTTTGACCTGTTATAACTTATAACTACATGAAAAAACACTTTGCCAGGGTGGAAACATACCTTGCTGTGTTCAGAAAACATTTTTCTCTTAAATGATATATAATAGGAAGTAAAATCCCCAGGGGGTGCAACGCACTGAAATTTTTGACCACCCACCTCATACCAAGAGGTCCACAGTCTGGAAGACAAAGCAGGACTGATGAATAGCTTGGACACTTGGATTGTCTGAGTTTTTAATTCTTCACCTAAGACTAGTGGTGCACCGATTAATCGGTATCGGCACCTTGCATGCCGATTAATCGGCAATGCAAAGTATTTTCCTAATATCGGCATGCCAGGTGCCGATACCGATTAATCGGTGCACCACTACGGCTAAGACTGTACTGAGCACGTCTTGTTATCTCAGGGAGGATCGGGACGTTGCGGTTCGCGAGCATTTGAGAGGCTGAGCATCTTGGAGCTAACTTATGTAGCAGTCTATACGATCTGTTGTAAAACAAATTGAGGGTTCTGCAGATGCCTTTTTATAATTAACCAGGAGTTGCTGATCATATTAGTGCAGAAAGTACGAAAAAGTGTCTTTAGCTTCGCTTGTACAGAATTTGAAGTTCCTTATAATCATGTTTGCCTTAGCACAGTAACTTCGATATCGTTTCCTTGTGTCTGAGTTGTCACTCAAGGAGCTGGTGATAGTTTGACCCAGATACTTAAATTCTTGTACCTGCTCTATTGGTTCGTCTCTCATTTTGAAAATAATATTAGCCGTTTGGTTTGAGCTTTTAGGATGGAATTGCATAACCTTAGTTTTAGTAACATTAAAATTAATATCATGGTTCTGTGAATATGATGCGCAAAGTTTTATAAGATGATCCAGACCTTTAACTGAAGGGCTTATTAACACCATATTATCGGTACTGATCACATTATTTATCCTCATGTTATCTATACAGCATACCACTCTTGCCTCTTTAAGAGAAGTAAGTAATCCATCACTGTATGCATTAAACAGCAGAGGAGAGAGTAAGGAGCCTTGTCTAACTCCGCATGAGAAACAAAAACATTCGAACAATATATTGCTCCATCTAACATTTAATCGGCGTAGCTAAAGTTTCTCAAGTAATTTTGAGAAACAGGAGGCAACAGCAATGGGCCTGTAGTTATTGCTGGATAGAATATCCCCATATTACTTCTGACAAGGGGTGTGATATAAACCCCCATAAACTCTGCAGTAACTGTGAGCAAGTATGACTGAGAACAGTAACGAGATATGAAGATTGATCACATCATCAGCATATTTTAAATGCTCATTCGACAGGTCATCTATCCGTGGTGAGGTGAGGCGCCTGTCCTTAGCTCTTTAATCACTCTTAATTTCAGGCACTGAAGTCCCCACATTTTCAATGGCCCCCTCCTAATGTCGTTCCATTGCAACTTACGTTAAGATTAACTCTACCCACGCTGTTAAGGATATCTGAGTACTTCGTTCTCCATAACTTAGCTATTTCTACCTCCCAAGACACTCCATCAATTGTTGATGGGATGTCATTCTTAGCACCGATTTTTTCTTGACAAATTTCCAGAATTTGTTACGATCATTATTTAAATTAGCCTCACAGGCTTTTGAAACTTGAATGGTCTTGTTCCTGTTTACACCTTCTTGTGGCTGCTTTATTGTGAGCCCAACTTCCACTCGTATTCATGTAAGCCGCCTCGATTCTCGGATGACCAATGAGACACCAAATATCGTAAGCATCTTTTGATTCCCTTTTCAGGGGTGCGATAAAATCATTCCATCGAGGAATAATTTTAATATGACAACTGTACGATTTAATCCAAGGCCCTCATGCTTCCCTTAGTATGAATGTTATGTTATAATACATATAATTTTAGTATGACAACTGTACGATTTAATCCAAGGCCCTCATGCTTCCCTTAGTATGAATGTTATGTTATTATAATACATATCAACACGTTTAAAGTGAGAATCATTTGAACAGGAATTACTAGTCAAGATGCAATATTTCAAAATTATGAAAAAGGTGCTCTATCCTATCTTTATATTCTATTTTCTGTTGCATATTAACCTTAGATGACTGTACAAGCCATTAGTAAGCAATGGGTCGTCGTGATAAAGAGCTGCCTACAGAGCTTAAAAAATCTGTTATTGCTGCACACGAGTCTGGAAAGAGTTACAGGAAGATAGGAGAACAACTTCGAATTCCATTTATGAAGGTTGCTGTAGTTATAAAGAAATGGAAAGGCTTTGGAACAATCAAAACTCTACCAAGGTGTGCTCAACCTTGCAAGATTTCAGTACGTACAGCTAGACGGATTGAAAGAATGGCTGCTCCGAATCCACGAGTGACTGCACGTGATATTTGCCAAACATTGAGACTAAGATCAATGTCCATCCCTCTACTGTACATTGCGAAAGAAGGGCCTGCGTGGAAGAGTTGCACGAAGAAAACCTCTACTACGAAAAGCGCACAAAAGTTCGTTTAAAGTACACCAAGAATCATCAAAATGATGGATTTGCATTCTGGAAGAAAGTTCTCTAGATAAACGAGACCAGAACTTAATTTTTCGGGAACAACGAGCAACGGTATGTTTGGCGAAAATCAAATACTGCATTCAAAAAAAAACATCCTTCCTACATTTTAAACATGGTGGTAGTAGTTAGTTTGCTTCTTTGGGGATGCTTTAGTACTTGTGGTCCGGGAAAGCTTGTCATCATCAATGGAATCTTGAATTCGAAGAAATACAAGGAAATTTTAGTAGAAAATGTATTGCCTTTAGTTCGGGAGTTACGAGTGGGTCGCAATTGGGTAATACAACAAGATAATGATTCAAACATAAGAGCACCATGCAATTGCTTCAACAAAAGAATTTCAAGCTTCTCGACTCGCCCAGTCAAAGCCCAGATCTCAATTTAATCGAGAATTTATGGTTTGATTTGAAGAAAGCTTCGAATCTGAATGAGCTGCAGCATTTTTCTTTAGAAGAATGGGCTAAAATTTCTACTGAAAAATGGCGAAACCTTGTAGAAAAATACCCAAAACGAATTACTCAAGTCATTCAAACAAAAAGTACACACACAAAGTATTAAATAATTTTGTAAGTAAATGTACGAAGACTTGCATTTTAACTTTTATTTTATTTTCCTCAAATTCTTTGATGTTTTACATTGTATGTTGGGGTTAAACTAGTTTTTTTTATTTGTTAATTTTTTCCAAACGAACGGTAAACTTTTCATAACTATCCTGTGCATGATACAAAAGATAAGGACGAATATAACTGAAATATTTTTCTGTACGAGTACTTATGAACTCCACTATATATATATATATATATAATATATATATATATATATATATATATATAATATATATATATATATAATATATTATATATATATATATATATATATACAGGGCGTCCCAAAAAAATGTGTATATACACTTTAACAGCTGATAGCTCAATTGATGTTTCTTTCTTTCCAAGTTAAACCCATTAGAATTAATAATGGCAGTCAGACTAAGCTTTGAACAAAGGAAATTCATTCTAAAATGCTACTGGAAGTGTGAAAACGCAGTTGAAGTGCAAAGACAGTTTAGGAGGGAGTTTCAAACAGATCCACCAACGCGACTTACCATCACTCGAATTAGAGATAAGTTTGAAGCCGATGGAACTGTTCAGAATGTCCACAAGAAGCGTTCCGGAAGACCACGGACATCGACAAGCCCCACAAAGCAAGAAAGAGTACTGGAAACGTATCACCAAAGTCCAAGAAAATCTGTGCGGCAAGCGAGTCGTGAGGTAGGAATTTCAGAATCGTCTGTCCAACGCATTTTGAAGCGCTGTCAATGGAAAAGTTACATTCCAAGATTAGTCCATGCTATTAATGAAGATGATCCGGACCGAAGAGTGGAGTATTGCGAGTGGTACTTGGCACGATGTGGATGTGGATTGGACGAAGGGGTTTCGTAGAATACCCTCCGCGTTCACCAGACCTCACACCACTAGACTTTTTTTTATGGGGATACTTAAAAGACAAAGTCTACGCTATAAAACCTGCAACAGTCGCTGAATTGAGAGCAGCCATTGAACGAGAATGCACACAAATACCAAACGAAATGTTTCGTGATGTTTGCGATTCCATTGCTTCGCGTTATCAGCAGTGCCTGGACCAGAACGACGTCAGTTTGAAAACAGGCGTTGACAAAACAATTAAATAATGTCTGTAGATTCTATTACATTTTGAAAATGAAATGTATTTTAATAAACACTGCCTTTATAGTTATTTAAAGTGTGTATACATTTTTTTGGGACGCCCTGTATATATATATTTTTTAGTTGCTTAACCGCCGATTCGTACCTAGAGTGGTACATATCTCGGCAAGACAGGGTAGGTAGTAGTGTCGCTGGGATGGGAGTATGAGACTGAGGGATGAGAAGGTTCAGTTATTGCATATGTGGGAGGGGGTTATGAATTTAGATGCGGTGAAGTAGTTGAGAGTGGGTGAGGTATGAGAAAATTGCTTCCGCTAAGAAGTGGGGGCCTTCGGCGAGTATGGACTGGAGACGTTCGGACGTGGGCATGCGGGACAGGTAGGGGAAACAGCTGTGGCGGAGGTCAGACAGATTGGGGCATTCGACCAGGAGGTGCACGACGGTGATGGAGGTATGGTTAGGTAGAGCAGAGCGGGGCTGGCAATTTAGCCATAAAGTGACCGTGTGCGGGTCATGTGTGCCCTAGGCGGAGACGGGCTAGAACCATTTCTTTATGACGGGACCTATGGAACGAGGAAGCCCAATATCCAAGGCGTGGTTTTATCCGCTGAAGTTTTGTTTATAGCCTGGTCCCAAGCCCGTTGCCAGATGGAATGGAAGTGGGAGCGGAGAGTCGGGAAAAAATCCGTGAAAGGGAGGGCCGGGTGGAGACTGGCAATGAGCAAGCGGATTTCGCCTTACGGTCCGCCTCCTCGTTACCCTGGATACCAACATGTGCCGAG
This sequence comes from Bathynomus jamesi, assembly GCA_023014485.1. Classification (NCBI taxonomy): domain Eukaryota; kingdom Metazoa; phylum Arthropoda; class Malacostraca; order Isopoda; family Cirolanidae; genus Bathynomus; species Bathynomus jamesi. Next base: position 122,043 of record JAJOZX010003009.1, on the reverse strand, counting down.
ACCCAACAGAAGGTGACCGTCTTGTGCTGGGATGCCATTAAAGAGTGGAAGGTTTGTTGGATGGTGCGGACAAGTGGGTGAGGGGGTTATATTTTTCAAGGGAGAGCAGTGCGCTTTGGGAATCTGAGTAGATGACACAGGAGTTGGCCGAGTGGGTGCTTATAATGTCGAGGGCTTCCAGAATAGCGGAGAGTTCTGCTGAAAAGACAGAGGCCTCACGGGGAAGGGGAACGGCTCTAGAGAGCGGCTGGGTCATGATCACCGTTGAGGCAGCCGCACCATCCTCTGATCGGGAACCATCCGTATAGATGGGGACAGCGTCCAGGTGTCGGGTTACGTATTCCTGGAAGAGCGACTTGTATACTGTAGCGGTCGTAGTAGCTTTCGGCAAGGGACACAAGTCCCTGCAAAACTTGATAGGGGTGAGGAGCCAGGGAGGATGGATATGATACGAGATGGGGGTGACTGAAGGAGGGGGCATGTTGGAAAGATCCAGGAAAGAGCGGACCGCTTCCGTGAAGTGCCAGCTCTGACCCTGGGCGGAGGTTCTAAAATCGCCGCGCACAGAAGTGACGAGGGCAGCCTCTGCGCGCGAAGGTAGGTCCGCATGAGGAGCAGACCCGTCGGTGGGTGAGAGGGAGGTAGTTACATTCTGCTTGGAGGCTGGAAGCTGGGGAGGATCGGAAGGCACCGGTGGAGAGGCGGAGGCCCCTGTTAAGTACCGGGTCCAAGATTCGGAGGGAAGTGCTGGAGGCAGACCCGTATACAACACTCCCATAGTCCAGCTTTGACTGGACCACGGAGGTGTAAAGACGGAGGAGCGAGCGTCGGTCAGCGCCCCACGTGGTGTGGGAAAGGTGGTCTAGGAGAGCGAGGGGACGCTGGAGCGTGTGTTTCAGGTGCCTGAGGTGGGGAACCCAGTTGAGCCGTCGGTCGAAGGTCATGCCCAGAAACGCGCGGTGGGCACCACTTCGAGGGGCTCGCCGTATAGCGTGACCGAGGGGGAGGTATGGCTGTGGATCTTCTTCTGCTGAAGACCATACTTTTGGTTTTAGAGGTGGATAGGCGGAAACCAACTGATGTCGCCCACCTCTCCACCCGATGGATGGCGAGCTGAATTTGTCGTTGGACGACGGGCAGTTCCCGCCCGCGAACCATATCGCAAGGTCGTCTGCGTAGATGGAGGAACGGACGGTGGGTGGAAGGGATGTTGCTACTGTGTTCATTACCAGTGAAAAGCATATGACACTGAGGATGCTTCCCTGTGGGACCCCGTCCTCTTGCTCAAAGGTGTCAGAGAGGACTGAGCCCACCCGTACTTGAAAGGTCCGGGAGGAGAGGAAGCCCCTGATGAAGGTCGGCAGGGCTCCGATGAAACCCAAATTTTGGAGCTCACTGAGGATTATACGTCGATGGGTGGTGTCGTAGGCTTTCTGAATGTCGAAGTGGACAGGACAAACTGTCCCCTATTGAAGGCGTTCTGTATATCTGGGCTGAGGAGCAGGAGGGGGTCTGTAGTGGAGCGAAACTGTCTAAAACCAAACTGGGTAGCCGGGAGGGAGTCCTTGTTTTCAAGAAAGGAGAGTCGCGCGACGATCATTTTCTCAAAGATTTTGCAGGCACAGCATGTTAATGCGATTGGTCTATAATTAGTGAGGGTCGAGGGGGTTTTTGTCAGCTGTGGGAATTGGTATTACGTGGGCCTCTTTCCACCGAGAGGGGAAGTGCCCTCAATTCATATACGGTTGCAGAGATCCAGTAGGAACTGTTGCATAGTAGGATAGATGTGTTGTATCACACAGTAGGGGATGCCGTCCGGGCCAGGGGAAGGAGACCGTCTAGAGGCCAGTGCCGCCTGTAGCTCTCGCATGGTGAACAGCCGATTGTAGGAGTTGAGGGATGGTGAGCAGTTCTTGTTGGGGGCCAGCGCGTGGGGCCTGTCTGTGGAGGAGACGGCACTCACGGCAGCGAAGGTAGATGCTAGAAGATTCGCCACTGACCTAGATTCATAGAGAAGTCCGTCATTAATTCGGAGGACTGGAGGTCGGGTTGGGGCATGTCGTCTCTCGACACTCCGTACCTTCTTCCAGATGGTAGAGCCGAGGGTGTTCAGGTGGTGATACCTGACACAAAGGTACGCCAGGAAGCTCGGCGCGCTTTCTTCATCGCACGGCGAGCAACGGCTCTGGCCCGCTGCATCTCCATGCGATGGGTAGGGGTTCGCGTACGATAAAATCGTCGGGTAGCCCTCTTCTTGGCACGAGTGGCCTCCGCGCATTCTGGATTCCACCAGGGTACCCGTTAGGTTCGGGGTAGGCAGAAGATCGTGGAATGCTGGTGCTTGCAGCTGCGACAACAGTCGCCTCAAAGTACGCAATGCATTCATCGGAGGATGGAAAGTGGGCCGTCGTACAACGTGTGGAAGTGTTGTCCCGGAAAAGTGGCCAATTAGCTCTGGCCGTTATCCACTTCTCCGGTACCCGAACGGTCTGATCGTGCCGATTTAGTGTGAGGCAAACAGGGAAGTGGTCACTCGTGGTCATCCCGAAACACTTGCCAGGAGGCCGTCCGTCGAGATGAACGATAGATCTATACAGGACGGGGCATCTGGTGGCGTGGTCGTGTGTGGGAGAGCCGTCGTTGAGGCACTCGAAGGAGAGTTCAGTTATGAGGGTAATCAGGGTCGGAGTCACAAAAGTGACGGTCGTATCCCCACAAGGGGCGGCGACTATTGAAATCGCCCAAGAGTAGGAAGGGCCTGGAGAGTTGTTGAACAACCTCAACCAGTTCATCGCGGGAAACTTAGGAATGAGGGGAGTGGTAGATCGAGCAGACTGTGTATTGCTTGTCCAGGAAAATCGTGGCAGCAACCACCTGTAACGGGGATCTAATAGGGAGGTTGTGAAAGGGGACTGTACGGTGGACGAGGATGGCAGCCCCCTTCGTATGCAGGTAGGAGACGGAGAGGCAGTGCTAGAATATCCGGTAGGGCAGGGCATCGGTCTGGTCCCCAGGATTAGCTCCTGGAGACAGACACATACCGGACGAGCAGAGGCAATCAGGGAATTTAGGCCTTCGTAATTTGCGAAGATTCCCCTACAGTTCCATTGTAGGATCGTCGCTTCCGGAGGGTTCATTGTTGGACGAGGGAGAAGTGGAGAGGGTGAAGGTGCTAGGGAGTTAGACTGTGGATGGAGATCTAGGTCCATGATGGCGGGGGGTAAGTCGGGGGCCTGTCAGGTCACCTGCCGTTCACCAAGGAGGGAATCGTCTGACCTGCCAACCCCTTCGGGGACTGTCGGGAAGAGTCGACCGAACGGGACCGGAGAGGTGGATCGCGGCAGCCTGGGGACCGTCGCAGGCTCAGAGGGTGAGGAGTCTCTAGACAGGGTTCAGTGGTCATGCAATGGGGGAGGGTTCCGTTGTCCAAATTGGCACCTTCCTGTTTGTCTGTGGTTTCCCGGGACACCCGGGGTGACGACAGGGGCTACCAGTAAAACTGGGCGGGTGGAGAAGAGGCCAAAGTCTGAGTGGCCGATGAGGGAAGAGCCGGAAGTATGAGAGGGGCCGGGTCAGTGGAGGTAAAAGGGGATGAGCCAGGGTGCTCCCATGGTGGGGTGAAGATGGCACCAGGGGGTAAGGGTAGATCCATGAGGCTCGAGGGTGCGCGAGGGTACTCTGGTCACACCATGTAGGCGTGCCAGTGCCGCGTCCACTGGATCCTCGGATGTGGGGTGATCTGCCCCGTGTCTCGCCCTAGGTGGTGGCTCGTGCACGTCAGCAACGACTGTCAACTTCTGCAGGGGTGAGTGCGAGGGTGAGAGGGTCATCGTAGGCGAGGTTAAGGGTGTAGGTGCTCGAGTTCTCCTTTAGATTTCGGAGAAGAGAGGGAGGCTTGTTGGATGGTCGGTGAGTCTGGAGACTCACTCCGGCGTCTCCGCCTCGTTGATTTACCCCGGGCGCTAGGTTTGGGTGTGTTCTCGGAGTGCGGTGAAAGCGGGGTTCCTGGGAGACGGAACCGAGAGTCCCGATTCCAGAGGTCTGGGAAGTGTGTAGCTTTGGAGATTCATGGTGGGTAGGCATGGTAGGGGGACAGGCGGCTGCCGGGCGGGAAGGGGGATTAGTAGTCGGGGGGGTTTGAGTGGCGGATCCGGACGGCGAGTCGAGGGAACTGAGCCGAGCTGCAGCATAAGAGACCCCGGCTCACCTCCCGACTCCGCACCCTGTCTCGCGCCTCTCGGAGGCTGATGAAGTCCGCCACCCGCAGGGCCCGGACCTCCTCCTCAAACTTAAAAAAAAATACATTCACGAGACGAAGAAGGATGTGTGCCGACGCAGTTTGAGCATTTAGGCGAGTTGGGAGATCGTTCTGGGTGGGCGATGTCCCCGCAACGTACACACAGTTGTTGTGGCTGTATGGGCGGACCGAGAACTCGCATGACGCGCGGTCTCCCATGCCCCACACAACAGGACCGGGACGGACTAGGGTGTTGAACGTGAGGAGGAGGCGCGGGGTGGGGGAGGATGTATCTCCTTGACGAGACGTGAATCGATGAACCTTAATGACACCCTGGGGTGTGAAGTCTTCTAATAACTCGTTCTCGGATATCATCAATAAACGAGTAGCGAAGAGAGTGCCCTGATTCTGGTTCAGGCGAGGGTGAAGGGAAACGGTCACCGAGCATCCAAGGACTTCTATGAGGGAAAGTAGGCAGAGCTGGGCAGTATTTAAATACATTTGTATTTAAATATGTATTTAAATATAGTATTTAAATACTTTAATGAGTATTTAAATACAATGTATTTAAATACTCAAAATATAAAAATGTAAATACTTTTACTGGTTTAATACACGTTCTGTACTAGCACAGTACGACGCGTCGACAGTGTAGTACAGCATGGTTCATGTTTCAACGTGTCAATTCAATCAGTTGTGTGCCACTCTTAGTCGAAAGCGGTTGATTTCTTTATCGTGTGCGTTAGTGATGTAGGTCACATCCGCATCCGCATAACATCCGCACATTTTCTCGCATCCGCATCCGCACTTTGGGCTGCGGATGTCGTGCGGATGTGGACCGTTGAGATAAAATGTCATTAATAAGCGGAAATTATCAAATTCTACTATATTAATAGAACTAGTTCATTGTGCGCAAAAGTGATGCAAGCGACAAGACGAGAGGCTGTTCTTGTATGAAGTTACTCTCTTGCAACCTACTTAGATCCACGTTACAAAGCTGTTATTTCCACCTAGTACATTAGAACGAGTTAAATCATCACTTGGCAAAGCAGTTGAAGAGCTTCAATCTCTTGAATCTGTCGCTTCGCCACCCACCAAAAGAATAAAAGTTTCAGTGACAGAACCAACACCTTCATAAGAAAATCTATCACAGAATCTGTCTCTCAGTTTCTTGAGTCAAGCAGCAATGACGAGACCTACGCGATGTCAAAAGATGTAGTAAAAATGATCGAGAGCTATCACCAAGAAAAACGCCTGGCTGCATGTGACAATCCTATTAATTGGTGGAAAAATACGCAGAATATCTATCCATACTTGAGTAAACTTGCAAGGAAACATTTAGCCTGTCCTCCAACAAACGTACCAAGCGAGAGATTATTTAGCAGTTCTGGATTAATATATGATGAAAAGAGAAACAGACTGGCAGCAGAAAAGGCAGAAAAATTAATGTTCCTTAAGCATAACCTTCCTATAATTAAGTTTGAACATTAAACGATGAACATCTTAGTTTACTTTATTTTAATTACTCATTTATAAATATGCCTAATAAAACTTTAAACTTAATATAAATAGTTATCAAGCTAATTAAAGATCTCTTTCTATAAGGGTGGAGGTTGGGGAAAGAGGTCGGTGGGGTGCATTTGAGTTGGGTTCACGTCCCGCATCCTGGTAACACAATTATGGTTTCTAATTGTGGCTGAAACTCAACAAAATATAACGAATTTATTTGCAGACGAATTCACTAATTGATTTCTATATTAGTTAGATGCTTGATATTATTTTATATGTTCAGAGAAAAGTACAGCAATTATTGTACAATTAATCAATTATACTACATTATAGCTACAGCTCTCTCTATATAATAACTTATTATATACGTTAAACACAACAAATCTCGAATATATCCTAAAAAATAACGAAAATGTAGACATCCGCATCCGCATCCGCAGATGTTGAAATCAAACATCCTCATCCGCATCCGCATATGTGAAAAAAATGACATCCGCTACATCACTAGTGTGCGTGTCATGGCTTCAACAAGCAAATCCGGTGAATCAAACAGTGATATATCTGCAGATAACAATTTAGTGCACCCTCTGTTTGATGGAAAATACTTTAAAATTAAATCTAAAGACGGTAATAAGGTAAAGTTGAACATCGTAGTTCTAAGTTCTTTTTTTTTTTTTTGTTCTAAAAAGGGAAATATATAATCGGAAATTGTACTATTTCTTTATCCTTTATCAAGCATTTTATATTGTTGTTACTCATGAATTAGTGAATGCATATGTTAAAATTTGTATGTATTTAAAATGTATTTACAAATGTATTTAAATACAATTGATGTATTTCGTATTTAGTATCTAAATACATTCGTAAAATGTATTTAGTATTTAGTATTTAAATACATTTCTCCCATGTATTTAGTATTTAGTATTTAAATACATTCAATGTATTTATTGCCCAGCTCTGAAAGTAGGGCATTCGTTTCTGCCGCTATTCGCGATATTATAAGGAGAGAACCGTCCTTCTGTGGTCGGACGTCATAACAACTAGAGTTGCTGCGCGTGCGGATCGCCTGAAATGTCCTTTCAGAGTTGGACGGTAGGGACCTAGAAGTAGGGCGAATAACTACAAATTTGTGAATACTGGGTAGGAACACGGAAGCTATTGGTTCGAAGTGGACTGGGACATCTAGTGGTCGATAGGACGGACATGGGCGCCGATTCCCGTCCGTCACGGGGCTCTCTCCGTGGAGAGGCGGGTCGATGACGGGTGAGAGGAGCATACGGAGAGAGCGAGAGGCCTGGTTTTCGGGGCGAGGTTTTCGTGGACCCTGTTGTCTTGCTCGTAGCTGGCTGAAGGGAACTGGGGTGGGACCCTGCTCTAGAGGAGGTATTTACAAAGGCATGGTCAAGGTACAGGTTGCGGTCAGTGACGAGGGAGGAGAATGCGAGTGTTCCGTAGCCAGAGGAGGGGCGACCCCCCTCACGACGTGGTCTTCCAGTGGTAGAGGACTCGGGGGGCCTGGTCGCCCACCACCCGAGTTCTAGGACAAGAAGTAGAAGTATCCATACGTTATTGAGAAAAACGGACCAAGGGACCACGAGAAACTGCTTACCAGTGAGAAAGGGAGGCCGAGCGCAAAGCACAGGGGGCGGGGTACCTCATCCCCAGGGGACACATCGTCGGTTTAAAAACGAGGCCCCGTGATGCGAAAGTTTGCCCCCAAACGGCGCAAAGACCCCAGCCCCCCAGTCCCACCAGCCCAGACACCCAACCATCCAACACAGTGACGCCCTAAGGGCGTCACCTCTGGAGACCATACTGGGAGCCAAAGACTTTAGTGGCACTTAGCCCAGTCTCCCCAGTAGCCTGTCCGGCATGGGTGACCCTTCCGGGGCTAAACCCCCGCCAACGTAGCCCAATGGGTCAACACGGGAGCCTGCCCACCATGGCAAGGTGGCCACAGGCAGGGGGGGATATAGAAATAAATAAATATAATTATATATACATCTGTCATTTAATTTTAATAAAACTTTTACAGAATAAAGCATATGTATTTATCTATATGCAAACAAGTTTTCAGACTAAAACATCAAATAATTCAAATTCTATCAACATTTAATGAAAGAATACGATTTTTTTACTTAACATGCAAAAATTATTAAACCTTTTTAATATTTTTTTATAAAAATAATTTTTAACGTAAAATTTACCTGAAATTATTAAAAAATTGTTCAAAATGCTTTCCTTCCATTTCAATAACTTTTTTTATTGTTGGCCAGGATACGGGAGAACTTAGCACAGCGAGTCGACATAACGAGAATAAAAGATGTCGCTCATTTACGCGAGATCATCATTCAAAAATGGGAAGAGCTTCCACAGGAACAAGTAAATCGAGCCATAGATGAATTCCGGCCAAGACTAAAAAAAAGTTATTGAAATGGAAGGAAAGCACTTCGAACAAATTTTTAATAATTTCAGGTAAATTTTACGTTAATAATTATTTTTATAAAAAAATATTACAAAGGTTTAATAATTTTTGCATGTTAAGTAGAAAAATCATACTCTTTCATTAAATGTTCATAGAATTTGAATTATTTGATATTTTAGTCTGAAAACTTGTTTGCATACAGATAAATACATATGTTTTATTTTGTAAAAGTTTTATTAAAATTAAATGACAAATGTTGATTTTATATCCTTTTTAAAATGTACCCTTTTTTATGGCACACCCGTTTTATATTTATATATATATATATATATATATATATATATATATATATATATATATATATATACACACACATTTAACTGCAATGACCGCGCAGTATATTAACGTATAGAAACGACGTAAGTATAGAGGAGTGTTCTGCACACGAGAAAGAGAAATAACAAACAAATGAAAAATAAGGCACCCGCCCGGGAATCGAACCCAGGATCTTCCGATTACCGGTGTAGTAATGCCAAGTTAAGAATATTAATTTTTGTTTAGTTAAGATTATAATGTTTAATATAAATTTACTAAAAATTGTGATGATTACGATAAAGCATGTTTGTTAGATTGTAAATTGTTTAAAATGGGTAAAGTTGGTAGTCCTGGACAGAGGAACACAAAGAGCCGGCCTACCCATAAGGGAGTCAGTCTTGAGGCAGGCGCGTTACGCGTAAGTTGACGAAATGTAACGTAGAATAAATAAGTTGTGTGTGTCCCCCTCCGACCTAAATTATTATAATAGAAATTTCATACTCGCATACCCCTAATTAACTAAACTATTTTCGGAATCAATAAAAGCTTCACAAGTGTTAAAAAAGAGTGTTAATGACCCCCCCCCCTTCGTTTTGTAACGACTTTCATAGTCAGAACTCGGCGTGGCTACCGGAAACCTTATACGATACGGCGAAAATGAGTAAAGAGAGAGTAAAGATAAATGAAATAGTAAGTAGAGAAAGAAAGTGATAAATGGAATAAAGAGCCGATAGAGAATAAATAGATATAGTAAAGTAGAAAGAAGAGTAAACATAATGAGAAGAAAGTAAATTAATAAAGCCGATCACTACATCTGGTGGCTAGCGGCGGTCCTCCTATTATATAATATTTTGTGAGGCTTACCCACGTGACGTAGTATTTTGATTAAAATTCTTAGAACCCGGTATATTAGCCAATAGCGTTAATGAATATTTTATTTCGATTATTAAAATATCTGAATGCAAAGTTTATCCCGTTTGCAGGCAAAGTTCGATTTTCATTCCATAAAATTCATTGTAAATAAAATTTAAAAATGGCGCATCGCCTTCGACATCCTTATAGCGTCCCTGACAAACTTCGCGCCTAAAAATTTAATTTGTTTTTTTTTCTTTCTTTTCGTGGGAGTTCGTTGGATTCTGAAATGTTCCCTTTGTTCCATTTTTCATCGTCCAGTTCCGTTGCTTTTCGTTTGTCCGACTCAATAGTGCGAGTCATTATTACGTTAAATTTCGTTCATTTGGGTTGGAGGGGGTATAGTTTTCAAAATTATCGTGCTGCCTGAAGACTCAATTTTTCTTTTTTTTTCGTCTCTTCCACTGTATGCCTGTTTCAGCTTACCTTTTACTTTTTGTTTAAAATTTTTGAAATTAGTAGTAATTGTGATATAATAATAGCGATTAATAGAGAAAAAATTTGTACGTAAGTCAAGTATGTTAGTTTAAATACAGTATGATACACATTTTATATGGTCCTTTCAAAATGTTTTAGCGAAAATTTGTACCGATTCAAAAACATTTCATGAACATGAGAAATTTTCTGGGTTTCATTAGCAGATTTTTGATTATATTTCGATTGGTTGTACATAAATTATAATGATAGGCTTATTTTAAATAATTGTTTATATAGATTTACGGGCTTTTTGCTTTGCTCGCTTCGCGCTAAAATAGGATTACGTTACATTTTAAGGGACAAATCGAAAAATAAATCTTAAACATATTAAATTTGTCAGATTTGGCCGTATAGGATTGTGTTAAATTTCAAAATAAGCAGAATTCGTTTAACGGAAATAGAGAAATTGTGTTGTGAAATTTTTTATAATTTTTTTTTGGATTTTTTATATACTCATTAATTATATACTTACTTATTAACTTATACGTATTTATTAGTTATATTTATAATTACATATTTATATACTCATAAACTTTGGTAGGTAAGCTGATTATCTATTTTTTTTCTCCTCTGTTCCTTTCGTTCATTTCACGACAATTCCGACATATTTGGTAAAATGGCTATTGTATTGTAAAGAGGGATTTCTTGTAGGCCTATCGTAAAATATGGTTCGGAGATTAACCGTTACTACGGTATATGTCTATTGAGTAATCAATTTTTAGTTATTTAACAAAATTTTATTTGGTTTAACATAAATAATAATAGAATTTTCTTTAATAAGCCAAATGTTATGCATTAAATTCTAAATAGCTCTTTCCGCGCATAGCATGGAATTTATTAATTATAGGCCTAAAAGCGGCAGTAAATTTTATTTTTATTTTGGCGGCCAATGTGAGTTACGGTACACATTTTACTAAATCTGGATATTATAATTTTTTTTGAATTACAGAAATTTGTGTAGGAAATTCTTTTCATATATTTTCCTTACGTTTTATAAATTCATTCAATAATCAATTTTATTTGTATAGGTAGGCCGATTTTTATTTTTATTTCCAGTTCAATGAAAATGGTAAAATTTTTAATTGGGAATTTAGTGTATTCTAAAAAGGATGTTTTAATTTGATATTTTAATTTGGGTATTAGAAATGAAATTTTTTTTTTTTTTTTAGTTCGAGCGTTTGCATGGAAAATATTACGAAATTATGTTAGGATATAATGGTTTCATTCGGTTAGGGATATTTGTATAGAGGTTCGCTTACAAACAAAGCGACCGCTCTTAATTATGCAATGTGTTGTTTTTGTTTACAGTGGATTGCGTGTAGTTTTTTAGTGCATATGATCTATTCTTATTTAGTATAACTATGCAAATTTGTAGTTTCACTTGGAAACGATAAATTACTGAGATTTTTGTGATTTGCAAACCATACTGGGGTTTCTGTTGAAGGAGAGAGTTGTATCTCAGATGTAATTTGCTAATTGCGAGTTTAATTCGTATGAAATTTGACGTTTCAAGTTGGAGTTACTGTATTAAAATAAGATAAAATAAGATCCTGGGTTCGATTCCCGGGCGGGTGCCTTATTTTTCATGTTTGTTATTTCTCTTCCTCGTGTGCAGAACACTCCTCTATACTTACGTCGTTTCTATACGTTAATATACTGCGCGGTCATTGCAGTTAAATGTACATATTCACGATTTGCGAGGGTGCCCTCTCAAGGCATTGGTTTCTGCCCTATGTAGGAGAATTACAACTTCTGACTATCGTGGCTCCGTAGTGTAGTGGTTAGCACGTCTGACCGGCAATCGGAAGATCCTGGGTTCGATTCCCGGGCGGGTGCCTTATTTTTCATGTTTGTTATTTCTCTTCCTCGTGTGCAGAACACTCCTCTATACTTACGTCGTTTCTATACATATATATATATATATATATATATATATATATTAGGGTGTCTCTTATTGGGTAGTCAAAAATTGAAATGTTGAATTATTTTATCTGCGCCCCCTAAAATAGTTCCATTTAGCATAAAAACTAAAACTTGAAAGTTTGACACAAATTGGCTCATATTTAGGGGTCGCCCCCGTCTAATAAAAATGGTGACCATGGCATAATAGCTCCTGACATATGATTATGCTCATTATACACATAATTCCTTCTTCTTTTTTTAGTTTGAGTCGTTTTTATAAGTATAGGCCTTCTTATTTATCATTGATCCTTTTCTAACCTATCCTTGATGTTGTTATAATCCATCCTTTGGTCCTCAATCCTTCTTTATCCCAATCCTTTTTCTCCTATCCAAAATCCTTCCTGGCTCATTTTTTATATACAATCAGCAATGAAGCATTGCTACAAAAAAAAACCATTAGTTTATTATATAGAGATAAATTCAAAATGCCAGTGCTATTTACATACTTTAATTACTTTAATTAGCATTATTTCCTTATACAACATTTATTTAATATACAATGATTATACAATATGGTGTATTTTAAGGTGCGACCTCATTGATGGCTATTTTTTGAGAAGAACAGTTTTTGATGGAACTGGGTGACTCTGGCGGTGTTTTGCAACAATTTGGAGCAGGAACTGGAGCTGCTCTTCCCCCACTGTCAATTTCTTATTCAGCTCTTGAACTAAAGCTACTGCACGTTCTGCCCGGTCATTTACAACAGATAGAGCTGCAACAATAGCTCTGGCCCTTAAATATTCACAGTTGGATGTCCAAGTGCTGGATGCCTTGTTCAGAAATCCTTCTGGCAAATTCAGCTTAGTAAAGAATTCTCTAGTATTTCTTGTAACAAGTTGGTGTAGTCCTTCACCAGAGCAGAAGGTCGATTCAGGAATCCGAGGACGCTTGGGTGGTCTATCAGTGGACTCATCTTCTAATGCCTTTACCATGCGTTTCTTTACATCTGTAGTAATTCGCTCATCAAAGAAAGCAAGACCAACTGCTTCTTCAGACAGGTACCATAAGTGGTTAGAGAGCTTTTTTTTAGTTGCATCAGAAATCTTTTTGTTAGGATAATTAATCAATGACCTCATAAGGAGCCAGTCATTAAATGGGGTTTCAATAGGGAGTGAGGATGTTGTCCAAGCCTTCATATAGATGAGAACAGAAAAAAGGGAAAGATCTCGAATTCCTCGTTCTTCAGTCTTAGTCATCTTGAACTGGTTTCGAAAAAGCCACATCTTGATAGAATAGAGCGCTTTGGACATCCAGCGAGCTCGATGCATGGCACCTGGTGCACGAAACTTGATGCCTTTATTGGGGACACCTCCAAGAAAGATGATGGACAGATCCAAAAGTTCTTGATAGTCATCCCGTAGCATAGGTGCCTGGGATCTAGCAAACTGAATTAGTTCAGTTTTAGACTGGATAATTGCTTCTTTAGTAATCGTGTCTGTCTCACCTGTTTGGAACTGGCTTTGATCAACAGAAGTCCAATTGTCACGAAAACGCTTAAAGATCAATATCTCTGGACCAGTTGATGTAGATCCCAATGTTGCTTCAAATGCAGCTCCCAACAATAAATCTAAAACATGGTGTCTACAAGGCAAGTACAAAACATCATGTCCCAATTTTGCTTCGATGAGAGCACAGGCTCCACTATATTGACCCGTGTTTGAAGCTGTTGTATCGAAACAAATTGCTTTTACTCTCTCTGTAATTCCCCATTCATTCAGGCAGTTAAAGACGGCTTCAGCTTGTGCTTCTCCAGTTGAGTTTGGGATTTTGGGGACGATCAATGTGCTTGTGCGAGGTGAGGTCCTCCATCATCTTGCCATCCCAGTGGACTGTCATAGAACATTCTCCATGGAAATGCTCCTTAAGTTCTTTAGCATGACGAGCTCGGTTCTTATTTCGAAGGCGATGGATAGAATGTTGGTTTATGTTGTAATCTGAAGCGTCCAAACCAAAGCTTTTAGCTGCCTCTGCGAGGATAAATGTTGCCTTTCTAGAGGAAATTTGTGTACGATCCAGGGCAGCAGACATCTGAATAGTCATGATGTTTTTCATGCCTCGTTTTTTCTTAGATTTTGGTAAAGCACAAGCTCCTTTGGGCTCCTCCTCCTCATTCTCACTTTCATCAATGTTGCTGGAAGATGTGGAAGAAGCCAGTACAACTTGACTAGTAGACGCCTCCATCAAAGATTCTGACTTTCTTTTTCTCTCTGCCTCAGCTTCCAACCGTTTGACTGCATTTTTTGTGCGGTATAAATAATTGTGAAAAATATAAATAACATAGTTTATTATCTGATAATAGCAAAAAAGAAGTATAGTGATACACAGTTACACACCTTTTACTTATGACAGCAGAACACTGAATGATGACAAATAAACAATTGCAACATAATCTGGAGCATTCTTGATGAAACATGCTTAAACAGGTTGATCTTGTCTTATCAAGCAAATTTTCAGCTACAAACTTGACAATTATCTCTAATATATTTTCATTTAATTGAATTCATCATAAATATGATGATTAATTAATTAAAAACATATGTTTAGTATACTTGACAACTGCTAGTAATTTCAAATATTAATTGCATAAATAATAGCTATATTTTATGAACTTTAATAAGCGGGGGCGACCTCTAAAAATTGTTCAATCTAAAAACAATTTTATATGTGATGTTTTTTCAACCAATGGAACTGGTTGAGGGGGCGCAACCTAAAAACATCAACACTTCGAAAATAAGAGACACCCTAATATATATATCCCCGCAAGTGGGTTCTAAGCTCGTGCTCTTGAGTGCTCTTTGTGCTCGTTTGTACGTGCTTGTTCCTGGAGGTTTCACGTGCGCCCTCCGGCCCTAGCACCCAAGGATGGTGGGGCTCGACCCTGCAGTCCTTGTCATCCTTGGTCTTTTTCCACTTCGACTGTCCCCTCCACCCTTTCTTTTTCCTCTGTCTTTCCTCTCACTTTTTCTTTGTTTTTCCGCTGAGATATGCCCTTTAAATAGAGGCGAATCGGTTCTTCCCGAACTAAAAAAAAAAAAAAAATATATATATATATATATATTTATTATAAAGAAACTATCTAAAAACATTGACAGTAATTCAACTATTTATAGCTGTTTCCTAAATATAAGTAAGGCATATGACAGCGTGAAGCACAATATTTTATTTAGAAAACTAGAAGACAGGAAAGTTCCCATGTACATATTAAATTTATTGAAATTTTGGTATTCCCACCAATCTTTTACCATTATTTGGGGCATTGTACTATCCGAATGTTTTGGCTCCTCTTGCGGGGTGAGACAAGCCTCCTTGCTCTCCCCTATGCTGTTTAATGTGTATATTGACGGATTAAGTGCTTCACTTAATGAGGCAACAGTTCGATGTTGTATAGATAACACAAGGATAAATAACTTAGTTTATGCCGATGATATGGTGTTAATAAGTCCCTTCCTCACTCAGTGGGTCAATGAGCCTACACGAGGCGAAAGCGTTCTAGACTTAGTATTCACGACCGAAGACAACCTCGTCACTGACCTCACAGTTGGGCGGGAGTGATCACGGTCTGATTAGGTTCCGTGTGTGCGTCCCTCGGGTGAAGCGTAGTATCTCGAGAGGCAGTAAGCTCGATCTTCGGCGGGCAGACTTTGTTAGCCTCAGGGATAGCGTAGGTGAGATGGGGTTAGAGGGCGGCGGCGATGTTGAGCGAGTGTGGAGTGCATTCCGGGACGAGTTTATGGTGCTGCAGTCTGCTGCCATACCCTCAAAACCGGTCACCCCTGCTTCAACGCAGCTTAAGTGGTTCAATCGTGACATCACTTCGGCTATCCGAAATAGGAAAGTAGCGTATAGGAGGGCGAAGGCCAATCGTTCCCATGAGAACATTGAAGCGTATGTCTGCCTGTGTAGGGAAGTGAAGGCGAAGGTTAGACTAGTGAAACGTAACGAAGAACTACGGGTGGCAAGCATCTGCAAGGGGAACCCTAAGGAGTTCTTCAGTTATGTTAATAGTAGAAAGCCCATTAGAAGCGGCGTTCTGCAGACCTCCGACGCAGACATCGCCAATGTGCTTAATGAGTACTTTGCGGGAGTGTTCACCAGGGAGGACACCTGCATCATCCCCGAGCCAGGCGTGAGGCACGAAGGTGCTGGCCTGGATAGTGTTCGATGTCGATGTACCGCGACAGTCGTTGCCGATAGACAAACTTAGCGCGTTTAAGGCTCCTGGGCCAGACCAGTTTCTCCCCAGTGTTGCGGGAGGTGCGCGACCAGGTGGCTCCCCACCTGGCTACAGTCTTCAACAAATCGTTGGAGACGGGCCAGGTGCCTGGTGACTGGAGGGAAGCCAACGTTACCCCTATCTTTAAGAAAGGGGATCACGAAAGTCCAGGGAACTATCGTCCCATTAGTCTCACTTCAGTTGTCGGTAAATTATTAGAGGGGATAATAGCGGATAGGATCGTTGACCATTTGGATTCCTACAAGCTGCTTGAGGACTCCCAACATGGGTTTAGACGGCATAGGTCGTGTCTCACCAACTTGCTCGAGTTTTTCCACGTCATGTTGGGTGAGTATGATACGAGTAGGGCAATTGATATACTTTATCTCGACTTTCAGAAAGCCTTTGATAAGGTACCTCACCGTCGGCTAATGGCGAAAGTGCGCGCGCTGGGTTCGGTGGGGAAGTAGGTAGGTGGATTGAAAACTGGCTGAAGAATAGGTGGCAGAGGGTTGTAATTAAAGGGGTTAGTTCGGGTTGGGCCTCGGTCACTAGTGGGGTTCCTCAGGGTTCCGTTTTGGGGCCACTGTTGTTTATCATTTACATAAATGATATCGACGGTGGTATCGTCAGTCGGATCGCCAAATTCGCTGATGACACCAAGCTTGGGGCCAATGTTGGGACGCCCGAAGCGATCGAGCAACTGCGTGCGGACCTAGGTAGGATAGGAGAGTGGTCCGAAAAGTGGCAAATGCCGTTTAACTTGGGTAAATGCAAAGTGATGCACATTGGCTATGCCAATCCCAAGTCGGAGTACTCAATGTTGGGGAGTAATATCGAGGCGACTGATTTGGAAAAGGACTTGGGTGTACTAATTAGCAGCGACCTTAAATTTACCAAACAGTGCATAGAGGTTGAAAAGAAAGCCCAGAAGCTGTTAGGTTATATCAGGAGGCAATTTCAGTTTCGGAACAAGGAGATTGTGCTCTCTCT